>SJYV01053669.1:0-10438 GCA_006410875.1 Neotragus pygmaeus | reverse complement strand
AAAAAAAAAAAAAAACTATGAGTGTGAGTGAAAACAAGAGGCTTTAATAAATGTTCAATCATTAAAAGTTTGATCTATGTTTCTTACAATGCCTATAATGGAAATTTCATGATAACAGTAATTCTGTTAGACTTATTTGAGAGGATTAACTCTGGGCATTGCAATGTGCTGGGAAGTTTGAAGTATACAAAAACATGGTAGATAGTTCTCATCTCCCAGAAGCTTAGGGTCTCATGAGGCATAAAGTTCATCAGGAAATGCACAACCACACTGAGGGAGTCAGCTGGTGACCTATAAGAACTGACCTTCCAAAAGGTGCCAATTCAAGTACGCTAGTTCTTTCTAGTGTAATGGATGGTTATTTGACATGATTAAGAAAAGAGTTAACTATTTTTTCCCAAGAAGAGTCATATATTTATTGACCATAAAATTACTACTGTGGCAGATGCCTCTAATTCCCTGGTAGAATTCAGTGGCTAGAATTAAACATCAGCCTCATCATTTGATAATCATAAAGCAAGGACTGTAGCCCACTAGGCTTCTCTGTCCATGGAATTTTCCAGGCAAAAATACTGGAATGGGTAGTCATTCCCCTCTCCAGGGGCTCTGTGAACCCAGGGGTCTAACCCAGGTCTCCTACACTGCATGCAGATTCTTTACTGTCTGGGCCACCAGGGAATGCCAATTATAGAGCACACTGGGAGTCAGAAAACCAAGTGTGATCAGTTTTCATCTCTGGTACTTAAAAAGGGTTCTGTATTTCTGTTCAAAGAGTTAAAATACATTAAAAAAAATTGACCTCTGTGAACTCCTTTTCACTTTGCCTCAGGCCTTCTTCTGAATTATTACTTATCTACAGTTTGGTTTTCTTTTTGTAGCTGTTTGCATTTAAATGGAGAGTTTCCCAAAGATAGCGTATACTGTAGATACTATTGGTGTGCATTCTGGAGAATGGGCCAGATTTTACGTTCTTTGGAAGTATATAGAAAACCATCATTCACTGTGTTTCAAGAAAATGATTACTGAGTGCCTCCACAGAGGGATCGTACTTGGAAGCATGTTTTTTCTCTCTAGCTCTAATGATTTTTGGAGTCCTCATGTTCGGGTATTCATAGTCATTAGGAACCATAACGATGTGCCACCCTGGTTAATTTCTCCATGCAGAAAGCAATAGAGATTTCTATGACATTGCCTGTGGTGGGCAGTGAGGAATCCCTAACTCAACTCAGTACTTTCCCCCACTGGGTAAACGTTTCTCAGAAAAGTTAATAAGGCATTGAAATCTGCACAGACAGAAATGCTAATGCCTCCGCCAAATACCTACGATTATCAGCTCAGTCTTTAGCAGTTGGAATCTGACATAAATCCTCCGAATGTATTAAAGTCGGCTGAGGTAGCTGGCAGAGTCTTGTTATGTTGACCTTGGGCGAAGCCTTACCTGACAGCAATTCAATAGAAAGATGGGTGTCAAGGCACTGCATTTGTACAAAGAAGAGAATAAAGAGGCTATTAAGTTAAGCATCTGCTGTCATACACCATAAAAGCAGGATTCAGGCTGCCACATATGAGCTGTGTTCCAATGAGACCCTGAGAGAGTGGAACCCCAAGAGGAGGCATTATGCCAAAATCAGAGACCGAGGGACATCTAACTATCCATTATCACCTGCTTCACTGTGGGAGCTAAGAGTGCCTAATGCCTTTGTGCTCCCCCCGACAGAGTTTTATTACTGCTAACTGCATTATTTTGGTACAATATGGGCAGAAGATAGTACCTCTGAAGTGTTTCACAGAATCTGGAGGTATGAATATATTGAATAAAATCAATAGAGGTTTTCCAATGAGGATTAACTGGTAGAATTGACCCTCCCTGCATAGAACTGAAATTCTCTGCATGAAGGAAAGAGGGTATCATTTATAAAGTAGCTAAAGATCTATTTCTCTTTCAAAAACCAGTTAATATTTGTCAAGACCCAACTTTATAATAATGCTAAAATAAGAATACTTTGGAAACACTGGGTTAAGTATAATTAAAATAATTCTACCTATTTGTCTTTGCTTTTTTTTTTTTAACATATTGTCACCCTGTTTGTTTAACTTATATGCAGAGTACATCATGTGAAATGCTGGGCTGGATGAAGCACAAGCTGGAACCAAGATTGCTGGGAGAAATATCAATAATCTCAGATAAATGACACCACCATTATGGCAGAAAGCAAAGAAGATCTAAAGAGCCTTTTGATGAAAGTGAAAGAGGAGAGGGAAAAATTTGGCTTAAAAACTCAACATTCAAAAAACCGATATCATAGCATCTGGTCCCACTTCATGGCAAATAAATGGGGAAACAACGGAAACAGTAAAAGACATTTTTGGGGCTCCAAAATCACTGTGGATAGTGACTGCAGCCATGAAATTAAAGGATGTTTGCTCCTTGAAAGAAAAGCTATGACCAACTTAGACAGTATGTTAAAAAGCAGAGACATCACTTTGCTGACAAAGGTCCATCTGGTCAAAGCTATGGTTTTTCCAGTAGTCATGTATGGATGTGAGAGTTGGACCATAAAGAAAGCTGAGCACCAAAAAATTGATGCTTTTGAACTGTGGTGTTGGAGAAGACTCTTGCGAGTCCTTTGGACTGCAAGGAGATCCAACCAGTTCATCCTAAAGGAAATCAGTCCTGAATATTCATTGGAAGGACTGATGCTGAAGCTAAAACTCCAATACTTTGGCCACCAGATGTGAAGAGCTGACTTATTTGAAAAGACCCCGATGCTGGGAGAGATTGAGGGCAGGAGGAAAAGGGGACGACAGAGGATGAGATGGTTGGATGGCATCACCAACTTGATGGACGTGAGTTTGAGCAAGTGGTGATGGACAGGGAGGCCTGGCATGCTGCAGTCCATGGTGTTGCAAAAGGTTGGGACATGACTGAATTGAATAACATGGTTATTAGGATAGTTACTCCCACTGGACATCCTTCCAGTGGATTCTTGGCCTACTCATATTGAAAGGGCAATTCCGTCTCATGGTTTACAAGGCTGCTTGTGACCAAGACCTTGACTGTCTCTTCAATTGCCTCTCTTAGCACCCTTCACATGTGTACTCCTCTCTAGTCATTCTAACTTTGCTATTTATGAATACCCAAAACTTACCTCTTCCTTGAGGCCTTTGCACACGCTGTTCTCTCCACTGGGAATGCATTTTTCTGGATTTTCTCTTTAATTTTTACTCCTTTATTGATTTGAGAAAAGGTTTGCCACTCTTCTGACAAGTCTTTCTTGTTCACTGTACCTAAAATAAACTCCCATTTCCTGATGCTCAATATCTCCTTATCCTGATTTTTTTCTTCCATAATATTGGGTTGGCCAAAAAGTTCATTTTTCATTATATCTTACAGAAAAACCTGAACAAACTTATTGGCCAACACAATACTTATTGTCATTAGATATATTTTGTTGTTGCTGTTGTTTAGTTGCTAAGTTGTATCCGACTGTTTGCAACTCCATGGACTGCAGCATGCTAGGCTTCCCTGTCCTTCACTGTCTTCTGGAGCTTACTCAAACCCATGTCCATCAAATCAGTGATGTCATCCAACCATCTCATCCTCTGTTGCCCCCTTCTCCTACTGCCTTCAATCTTTCCCAACATTAGAGTCTTTTCCAGTGAGTCAGTCCTTTGCATCAGGTGGCCAAAGTACTGGAGTTTCAGCTTCAGCATCAGTCCTTTCAGTGAATATTCAGGGTTGATTTCCTTTAGGATTGAGTTGATTGGTTGGATTTCCTTACAGGGAAATCCAAGAGACTTTTAAGAGTCTTCTCCAGCACCACAGTTTGAAAGCATCAGTTCTTCGGTTCTCAGCCTTCTTTATGGACCATCTCTCACATCCGTACATGACTACTAGAAAAACCGTAGCTTTGATTACAGGGAACTTTGTTGGCAAAGTGATGTCTCTCCTTTTTAATATGCTGAGAGAATAATTTATTTATTTATTATTTTAAACTGATATATAATGGCATATACCAGACTCCCCTGATGGCTCAGATGATAAAGAATCCTCCTGCAATGTGGGAGACCTGGGTTTGATCCCTTGGTTGGGAAGGAGGGCAAGGCTACCCACTCCAGTATTCTTGCCTGGAGAATCCCATGGATAGAGGATCCTGCAGGGCTATAGTTCATGAGGCCTCAAAGAGTTGAACATGACTGAGCAAACACACGTAATGACACATAACATTATATTAGATTCAGATATACCATCATATATTTTAATACCTATTTATTTTATATGTTGTTTTAATTATTTAGCAGTTGTTTGCCTGTTTATTTTAAGTATCTTCTAGAAGACATGTACCAATAGAGAAGGGACAGTGGTATGCTGTATTCAGCTTGTACTGGGTCATGAGAGCCACTTGTTAAATTTCCAGGAATTTTGAGAGCTGGCTTTGAAATACAGCCATTACTGAAATTAAAGTATATGAACTCGTGATTAAATGAACTACATTGAAAACAAAGGTAATAAATACTTAGTCCTTATCATTTTCTACTTGCTTTTTAACATTCTTATTCATGCTCTAGATGTTATTTGTATTTATTGTGTGTTTAGAGTTGAAATATTACATGACAGTATACTACTGCCCATCTTTCAGCAACTTATGTCAGTAGTTTGAAATTGGCCATAGTAGATGTCTTTACACCATGAAAACTGACTAGTGCTACCAGTCTTGGCTCTCTGTTGCAGAGGATGGAGGAGACCCTTAAGCACTACCATCACTCTGTTGGGCAAGACCTTGTACCTTTGCTGCTGTTCTTCCAGTGTCTGCAGAAACAGGACCTGGCACACACATGTTTCTGGAGAAATATTAATTTAATGGATGGAATTTCATGGAAAGCAGAATACTGTAGACTGAAGTTATTTGAGATTTGAATAAGGTGAAATATTTCTTAAAATATTTAGAAATCAGAGAGGAGTGGGATGTGTGTGTATGTATGTGTGTGTGTGCGTATGTTCATGTGTGTATGTTGTTGGTCAAAGCAACCACATGAATAAAGAAATTAAAAATGATACTTTTCAAGTGAATTTGGGTCTGAAAATGGAACCACTTGTAGTTCAGAAAGGTAAATAAGGACAAGATAGATTTCTGTAGGCTGATGTTGGGATTCTAGCACAGCTCTGGGTATCTGAGCAGATTAATGCATGTTGTTGTTCAGTCACTAAATCATGTGAGACTTTCTGTGACCCCAAGGACTGCAGCATGCCAGGCTCCTCTGTCCTCTGCTATCTCCCAGATTTGCTCAAATTCATGTCCACTGAGTCAGTGATGCTATCTAACCATCTAACCTCTGTCACTCTTTTCTCCTTTTGCCTTCACTCTTTCCCAACATCAGGGTCTTTTCCAACGAGTCGGCTCTTTGCATCAGCTCGTTAAAGTATTGGAGCTTCAGCTTCAGCAAAAGTTCTTCCAGTGAATATTCAGAGTTGATTTCCTTTATGACTGACTGTTTTGATCTCTTTGCAATCCAGGGGATACTCAAGAGTCCTCTCCAGCACCACAACTCAAAAGCAATGTATATGAATCCACATGTGTCTTCCTGGTGCCATGATCCTTGAATCCATCCAAAGGTGATTTGGCAACCTCTTCTCCCCACCCTCTGAGACCATCTGAGTGTCTCTGTGCTTTTTGTGTATCACTACTGTCCACAGTTATGCCCCTCTAGGTGAGCATCTGGGCTCAGGGCTTTGCTGTTCCTTGTAGGTTACTTCTTTTAATCTCATCAGTATATACTCTGCCCACCTGCCAGTCCATGTAGAAATTTTAGGCGCTGTGAAATATTATTCTTCCGACTTGAAGGAATGGAGATCCAGGAAACTCTGGGTATACTCAAAAGTCCACTTCCTTCTGAATCAGCTTTAAAGCACTGTAGTTATATATAAGCGTGAAGGACACCTCCAGCTTTTCTTTCCTAGGCTTTGGACCACTGAGTCACACAGAACGCAAAGCCAGAATTAGTCGCAGCTGCACCCCACAGATAAAAGCAAGTAAGAGTTAGGATTAAATTACCTGAAAAAACAAATCAAACCTGCTTAAGAGAAAGAGAATGCCATGGAAAAGGGCTGGCTTTAGCCACAGCTTGATCTGAGCCTCAAATGACATCAGCAGGATCAGTTTTCACTCTCTCCTCTCTTAAGTTTTCTTAAATTAGGAAACTCCACATAGGCTTTATTTTCAGACAGTTGCTTCCTGAAGTTGAAATGGCACTTCTAGACCTTACATTTTCCAGGCTTCAAATCCCATGGAAAAGGATGAGAATTTCTTTCCTAGAAGACCCTGGGGAAGGAAAAAAAAAAAGACAATATTTCAATCAACTTTTAATTTGATACTTAACATTTTATTACTTTACACACAGTAACTTCTTTAATCTTTACATTTTCCATGTGAGACCCAGACTTAGATTATTTCTACACTAGAAATAAAGACACTGGAGTCCAGACAGGTGAGTTAACAAGCCAAGTCCACATGCAATAGCAGGCATCTGATAGGAGATGCAGACTCCTCAGCTGCTCCCGGCTGGCGGTGGGTGTGCGGTGAGGGGAGGGTGGACGTTACCACACCACGTGGCCACCCGGAAGCCCTTCAGGTGGAGCTCATTGGCTGTGACCGGGCCACGTGCACAAGTCCCTGAGCCGGTCCCCACAGCGGTCGGCTGCTTGGTCCCCAGTCGTGTGTGGCAGCCTGAAGTAGGAGCATGGTGCCTTGTTCACCCGACATGCACCAAAAATAGGGAAGAGGTGTGTCTCCGCAGGGCCGTGACTCGACTTGAGTGAGACCTGCAGTGTAGACCACAGGGGAACAAAGCCCCCTTGGCTCTATTCTCTCTCGGTGGTTTTCACGGCTGCAGAATGCACCCCCCCCCCACCCCTCACACAAGCACAGCAGGTTTCCTGAAGCCCTGGGCGGTGGACGTGGACTGGTGTCTGTCCCAGAGGGTGAACCTGAGGAGGCTGGATGCTCCGTCACCCTGGGAGTCGGGTGGGGAATGGGTCTGGGTCCCGAGATAGGAGCTGCTGGAGTCTGCCTGCCAGGACTCCCGGCACAGCTCTCTTGCTCTTAGCCACAGGGCAGCCATATGAGTCATTTGTGTGACACAAGAAGTCATTTGTGTCCGGCTTTTGAGGAATGTGTGGCAATAAACTGGAAATAGAAATTGCTGCTCTGAGAAATGGGGCGGGGCGGGGGGGGGAGGGTCATATTTTCATCAAATATGGCCCCTGTGATGAGGTTGGGGGCATAAACGTGACCTCTCTTTCTGTCCAGACCTTTCTATGGTTCAGCTTAATGGATTGGATCACCAAAACCTGCTGGCAACTGTCTGTGCTGGGAGAGAGACAGTGATGTAATCCTGATTAAAATAGTTAACAAGGAATCAATGAGAGGTTATCTCCTTGTCTTCAATCATTTCCGGGTGAGAAGAATAGTCTCTAGCCAAACTCATTATGGCTGTTTCTTTGCAGCTCCTGAAATTACTCTGTTTTGAAATTGTCATTGTTTTCAAGAAGCAAACTCATTTCAAGTCCTTATTTCCAAATGCTAGAAGACTGTAGCATGAAAAAATTGTTTTATTCTTTTTTTAAGCTAAAGATCTAGTCCAATCATGAGGTCTTGAACACTTATTTTTTTATCTATATTCCACTCACACTTTGTTTTCTGATGGAATTTTTTGCAGGTACACGATCGAAGCAGAGGCCATTTGGGCCTTCATTAACCTTGGTTGATGGAGACAAATTTATTCTAAGGGGCTATGGGAGAAGAATTCAGCTCCACCCAGTCAAACAGATAGTCACTGTGTATCTTCTGTATTATGATAAGTGAAACGTTTAAGGCATACTGCCCTATGTAAAATAGATAGCTAGTGGGAAGCTGCTGTATAGCACAGTCAGCTCAGGGCTGTGATGACCTAAGAAGGGTGAGATGGGGGTGGGGTGAGGAGGTTCAAGAGGACAGGACTATATGTACACATATAGCTGATTCACACTGTTGGACAGCAGAAACTAACACAACATTGTAAGCAATTATACTCTATTAAAAAAAAAAGATAAAAAAGATACAACAGCAAAAGTGCATGGTTGGTAGAGTCCCACTGTTATGAGCACAGACGCTGGAATACCACTGTAAGCTACAAATCTCAGCCCCAATATTTATCCTCTTTGTAAGCCTGAACAGCTAATGTCTCTAGTTTTCAGTTTTTTAAATATGCAAGATGGGCTTTAAGGTAACAATTGTCTTATAAGGTTAACATAAGGAATAAAAGAAGAATCTATAAAAATTATTTAGGAGTGTGTTTGGTGCATGTAAGGTTCCAATGAATCTCTCATCAGGGGGCTTGAATTAGTGGAAAACTTCAACTAAAGTAAGAGAACTACTGCCTGAAAATTTGACAAAGTATGTGGACCCTATCTGACCAATTCTGTCAGCAAAACATATCTTATTTCAGGTGATCGTAATGGCTTTCAGGGAAGCTGTTTACATCACCGCGCCTGAGAAAAAAAAACAGAAATTGCATCTAGCTATAGTTGGAAGTTTATCATGTGATCAGATTGCATTTTAATTTGGGATAGTTTTTGACTATATCCTACTGTAATAATTGCTACCTATGTGGAAGAACATGTGACATCCCTTCCTGACTCTACACATGATGTAAATTCCAGATACATTATGGACATAAATAAAAATATGATGGTATTGGAACAAATTGTAGGAGAATATTTTTACAACTATGGGATGATGGAGCACTCTCAAACAAGGCAGGAATCTCAGAAGCCATCATAAAATAAAGACATTTAACTATATAAATATTTTAAAAAGAGTATGGTAAACATAACACTGGTAAAGTAAAAATCAAACTCTATATATTATTAACATAATTACAACAAATTCCAAGAAAAGAGTACAGTCTCAACTGTTCAAATAACTCTTTCAATTGATAAAATTAAAATGAAAGATTATTCCACTAAATAGGACATTTCAGAGAAGATCTGCAAAAACTCAGAAAATTTAGAAAAAATGCTCAAACACATGCAGGAAAAATGCAATTAAAAATTGAAATAGCCTTTTTTTTTTTTTCTGTCATCACATTGGCAATCTCATAAGGTAAGATTTTAGGGGGAGGCAAAAGAGGAGACTCTGATCTATTTCTGGTGGGAGAGTAAATTGCTACCACATTTGGGGAAACTGGAAATATTGACGAAAATTAAAAAACAGAAGTATTGATACTCCTTGCCCAAGAAATCCCACTTCAGGGACTCTTCCCTATAGAAATAAAAGCACAAGAAAATAATATTATGCAGCAGCAGCAGCAAATTGTTTACTGCAGCTTTACAGAGGAAGAGAATGAAAAGTAAGCTGAAAAAAATGCATCAACAGTGTAAAGACTGGATACATTATGATACATACATTCTATTGAACATTATGCAACTTTTAAAGAAATGAGTTAGGGATGTTTATTTATTTTCCCATGTCCCAAATAGCTTTTTTTGTTGTTGTTACAATTCTCTCTTGCTTTCTCTGCTGACTGTTCTCAGCCTCAAAAGGAAGACTTTACTGCAGCTTTGTTTACATTTTCTTCCACATCAGTAATAAGAGGACTGTCCCCAGGATGGAAATTCACCTGTTAGATTCATATTCTGTGTGGCATGAAATTGTTGCCTGAGACATAGTTGAGGAAGCAGGAGGGCGAAATCTCAGGGAAAGTGTCCAGAAAAGCGTATCAACTCTAGCATGGAGTAGAACATAGGCTGCATATAAATTTAGCCTGCTTGTTTCCTAATGATTTTAAGGGGTGGTTCTTTCTAATGGGCCGGGGGGCGGATTGGGTCACGGTTGCCTCTTTACCTGACAGTGGAAGATTTAGCTACATAACATAGGGTTGTTCTTGTGACATCAAAGTTAATGTGGCTGGGACCTGCTGGCTAAGGTCATGTCTACTTTCTGCATTGTTATAGTAAGTCAGTCACTTAAAAAATTTATTTTAAATATAAATTTATTTATTTTAATTGGAGGTTAATTACTTTACAATATTGTTTTTTTTTTATTTTTACTTTACTTTACTTTGCAATACTCTATTGGCTTTGCCATACATCGACATGAATCTGCCATAGGCATACACGTGTTCCCCATGCTGAACCCCCCTCCCTCCTCCTTCCCTGTACCATCCCTCTCAGTAGTCTCAGTGCACCAGCCCCAAGCATCCAGTATCATGCATCGAACCTGGACTGGCTATTTGTCTCATATATGATATTATATGTGTTTCAATGCCATTCTCCCAAATCATCCCACCCTTGCCCTCTCCCATAGAGTCCAAAAGAGTGTTCTATACAGCAGTGTCTCTTTTGCTGTCTCGCATACAGGGTTATCGTTACCATCTTTCTAAATTCCATATATATGCATTA
>SJYV01053668.1:0-10893 GCA_006410875.1 Neotragus pygmaeus | reverse complement strand
ATTCAAGTCTGAGGAATGAGATTTCTTAAGCCTAGAATAAACATAATGGCTTGAAACGACTAATTGCAGGACAGCCACAGATATGCTTACAAAAAGCCAAACTGGGCATCTGTCTTAAGCTCTACAATTTGGGGGCTCCAAAAATTTTATAATTGTTTTTGGAGAGTGAGAAAGGAATACTCTTAAATGAAGGGAATTTAACTGTAATTTAACTGTGTGTCTATCTAGAGTTACTATGTAGCTTAACTTTTTATCTAATGAGAACAGTTGCTAAGTTTTTAATAAATTTTAATCAAAATTATATTGTTTTTCAACTTATGAATAGTTTTTTGGAAAGACATAGGTAGAATCAGCTTCTAATTATATTTGTACAAAAACCTCCCATTGACTTATCTATGTTTATCAAAAAAGTTGAAAATTTATGTGATTTAAATGTATATCTTATTATAAATTTTTTTCTGGGACATTCCTCCCACTCAAAAAAGAGTACTATTTTCAAATGCAGATAAAAGCACACTTTACCACTATCATTATAGAAAAAAAATTGTATCTTTATTTCTATATCTGAAGATACTATTATTATTATTCATTTATTTATTTCGTTTTATAAGTTTCTATTAGAAAGTCTGGATTCTATTCTTTCCTGTCCACATGTCAATTTTAAAAAATAAGTCTGGGGAATTCCCTGGAGGTCCAGTTGGTAGGATTCCACGCTTCCACTGCCTTGGGTGGCTTAATTCCTGGTCAGGGAACTAAGATCCCACAAGCTGTATGCAGTGAAGCCAGTAATAATAAACATTTTTAAATAATAAAACTAAAACATAACTTTGCTTTGTGATAAATAAGGGGAGACCAGCTGAATTCAGATTGAACTGAGATTGGCCATGCTTTTTACTTCCATCAAAGAAGAATTTACCTTCATTCTCCTCAGGCTCCCCTCAACTTTTCCAGTCTCTCCAATGCCCCCTCACAATTCCCCAAAATCACCAGCCACAACAAATCCCCTAAATATGTACATATTGCAGATGTTATACTAGAAAAAAAGAGAGGTTCTCAGTAGCATGACATCAGAGTAGGGCTCAGACTTCCTCCCTGACTTTGTGGCTTCTCTGTTTCTCATGGACCACAGACCGATACGTAGAAATTGCTGTAAGTTTCCGGGCATCTCCCCCGGGTTCCCGGGCCTTTGGGCCACCTGGACTCACAAATCCCTTTTTCTAATAAAGCTATTCCTCCAGGTGGCAATCAATAACAATACAGTATAATGTTGAAGTAACTTGTGGTTTGTGTCTGTCAATCTAAACGTGGGCTTTAGATTGAAATGTGAATATGAATGTGCTGAAATGTTCAACCCTAGTACCTCAAAATGTGACTAGACTTCAAGGTAGGGTTTTGAAAGAAGTGATTAAGTTAAAATAAGGTAGCAGACTTATCCCTGGGCTTCCCGGGTGGCTCAGTGGTAAGGACTCCTCCTGCCAATGCAGGAGACATAGGTTCGATCCCTGGTGTGGGAAGATCCCACGTGAGGAGGAGCAACTTCGGCCCGTGAGCCACAATTACTGAGCTCTAGAGCCTGGGAACTGCAACTACTGAAGCCAGAACCCATGCTTCACAAGAGAAGCCCCTGGACCGAGAAGCCCACACATCACAGCGAAGAACAGCCCCTGCTCGCCACTAGAGGCAGCCCTCGCACAGCACGAGGACGCAGCCCAGCCAAAAAGAAATAAACACAATTATATGTTAAGATTTGTACTCTTGCCTGGAAAATTCCATGGACGGAGGAGTCTGGTGGGTTGCAGTCCATGGGGTCGCGACTGAGCAACTTCACTTTCACTTTCCACTTTCATGCATTGGAGAAGGCAATGGCAGCCTGCTCCAGTGTTCTTGCCTGGAGAATCCCAGGGACGGGGGAGCCTGGTGGGCTGCCATCTATGGGGTCGCACAGAGTCGGACAGACTGAAGCGACTTAGCAGCAGCAGCAAGGCACATGCAAGCACAGAGGAAAGACCACGTAAGGATCCCATGAGAAGGCGGCGTCTACAAGCCAAAGAGACGGGCCTCAGAAGAAACCAGCCTGAGGGCTCCTCAATATCTACCATCCAGCCTCCAGCCCTGTAAGAAAATTAGTTTCTACTGCTTAAGCCACCCAGTCTGTGGTATTTTGTTCTGGCAGCACCAGCAGACTAAGAAAATAGGGATCAGTCTCTCATCTTGGATATTCCTTTCACCCTCCCTGTGTGTCAGGCATTACCATCATGAAGGTCCAAGCAGATGCCAAGGCCAAATTCAGGTTACTTCTGGGGCAGCCTCTTCTTCCTTGAGGGCATCCTAGTCATCATGGATCCACACATGTGTTCTAAGTTGCTTTAGTCATGTCCGACTACCCTGTGGACTGTAGACCCCTAGGCCCCTCTGTCCATGGGGTTCTCCAGACAAGAATACTGGACTGGGTTATCATGCCCGCATCCAGGGGATCTTCCTGACCTGGGGATCGAACCTGTGTCTCTTAAGTCTCTAGCACTGGCAGGTGGGTTCTTTACCACTGGCGCCACCTGGGAAGCCCCAGTCATAACAGATGCCACTACTCAAGTGTCTCATCTCTTCCAACTCAGCCTCTCAGTGAAACATTACAAAAGAGGCCTCGGTTTCTTCATTTGTAGAAGCAAAGGGAAGGGAATGGGATAGCAGTATCTCCATAATTTCACTCTGACCACATTCACGACTTTTGCCTTATCCAAATACCACCTGCACTATTATTTGTTTAATATTTGTCTTTTAAGGAAGCCACCTTCTTTACTTATTAATTTACTTAGAGAAGGATTTTTATAAGCTATCAAATGTTTGTAACAGAAATACAGTGTAGGAAAAAAATCCTCTCTGTGTTAGAAAGGAAAGTTAATGAATATAAAGATCTACCAAATAGATACTTTTTCCTTCCCAAATTTAGACGGATTGAAAGAAAACAGGAAAAGCAATTCTACAGTTAACTTGCACACAAAGCTAATGTCTCCACCTGAAGTCATCTCATGTGCTACCTAAACTCATTTCATGCTCGGCAATGAGACTTTTCAGGACACCAAAAGATGTGATATTAAAGAATCTTCCCAATTCTAAGAAGCTGCGACTTGTGTCTTAGAAATCGTGACACACCTGTCACGGAGCAGCTGCCTGTGGAAAGTCAGTTCAGGAATCCGCCCAGTAGGGGGCAGGGTTGAGACAATGCTGCAGATGGAGCGCTTTCTTAATATAGCGTCGCTTGTTTACAGCTCTCAGCCCCCTCTGCCGGCTCTTCCTCCTCACCTGCTGTTTGTCTGCATCTGCCTGGAGGTCCCTGAGGAAAACAACAGACCCGCACATCGCTTCATGTGGAAACCAGACTGAGGACTCCAAAATACTCACATTTGTTGGAAGAGGCCCTAGTTCCCTCAGTCCCCATGGAATCTGCCTTTACCATCTAAACTGAGGAAACAGGATCCCTGTGCCCTGGATCCAATTCCAGGTTTTAAACCAATCGACCAAATCTCCAGCACTTTTAAGCATAAGCATTGTGTCAGACAGAGATTACAGAATTTAATAACCTGCCGATTGCAAGCTAGATTAATTGGGCGAATGATATGAAAGCTGTTGCTATTAATGAATGGGACAGATAGGGCATAACTTCTAAATTGCATGCTAGAGACCGTAAGAAATGTAAAGTGTCAGAGGAGATTAAGGGAAGGCCAAGGAGACCCTTCTTCTCCAATGCCCCCTTGAAAATGCCCATAAAAACATCCAAGATGAGAGAAAAATTTCAGCAGGACCAGATATATATCAGTGATAAAAATTAGCCTTATGCCAAGATCCCCAGGAGAAGTCTCTATAGATTAGAAGAATGACAGGTAAACAGGGTTGCATTCGTTTGCTAGGGCTGACATAACAAAATACAAACTGGGGGACTTAACCAGTAGAAATTGATTTCTGACAGTTCTGGAGGCTGGAAGTCCCAAGAGCAAGGTGTCATCAGAATTAGTTTCTCCTGGAGCCCCTCTGCTTGGCTTACAGGCTGCCTTCTTGCTGGATCCTCACGTGGTCTTTCCCCTATCCTTACAGATTCCTGCTGTCTCTTCTATTTCTGAAAAGGACTCCCATCCTATTGGATTAGGGCCCATCCACATGACCCCATGACCTCTGCGTAGTTGTTCAGTCACTAAGTCATGTCAGACTCTTTGTGACCCCATGGACTGCAGCACACCAGGGTCCTCTGTCCTTCACCATCTCCCAGAGTTTGCTCCAATTCATGTGCATTGAGTCAGTGGTATCTAACCATCTCATTCTCTGCCACCCACTTCTCCCTTTGACTTCAATCTTTCCCAGCATCAGGGTCTTTTCCAGTGAGTCAACTCTTTCCATAAGGTGGCCAAAGCATTGGACCTTCAGCTTCCGCATCAGTCCTTCCAATGAATATTCAGGGTTGATTTCGTTTAGGATTAACTTTTTTGGTCTCCTTGCAGTCCAAGGGACTCTCAAGAGTTTTCTCTAGCACCACAGTTCAAAAGCATCAATTTTTTGGTGCACAATCTTCTTTATGGTCCAACTCTCACATCTGTACCTGTGTAGGGGGGGCTGGGGGGAGGGTGTTAGTCACTCAGTCATGTCCAACTCTTTGTGATCCCATTAGCTATAGCCCACCAGGCTCCTCTGACCATGGGATTCTTTCCAGGCAAGAATTTCCTTCTCCAGGGGATCTTCCTGACCCAGGGATCAAACCCAGGTTTTCTGAATTGCAGGCAGATTCTTTACCATCTGAGCTAGAGGGGAAAAACCATAGCTTAGACTATATGGACCTTCGTTGGCAAAGTGACGTCTCTGCTTTTTCATGTGCTGTCTAGGTTATTTATTGCTTTCCTTCCAAGGTGCATCTTTTAATTTCATGACTGCAGTCACTCTCTGCAGTGATTTTGGAGCCCAAGAAAAAAAAATCTGTCACTGTTTCCACTTTTTCCCCATCTATTTGCCATGAAGTGATTGGACAAGATGTCATGATCTTAGTTTTCTGAATGTTGAATTTCAAGCTTTTAATTTCCTCATTAATGAGATAATTCAAATTTTCAGTGTTTCAATGTTGAATTTTCACTCTCTTCTTTCACCCTCATCAAGAGGTTCTTTAGCTTTCTGCCGTTAGAGTGGTGTCATCTACATATCTGAGGTTGTTGATATTTCTCTAGGCAATCTTGATTCCAGCTTGTGCTTCATCCAGCCCAGCATTTCATACGATGTACTCTGCATATAAGTTAAATAAGCAGGTGACAATATACAGCCTTGACGTACTTCTTTCCCAATATTGAACCAGTCAAGTTCATGTCTGGTTCTAACTGTTGCTTCTTAACCTGTATACAGGTTTCTCAGGAGACAGGTAAAGTGGTCTGGTACTCCCATCTCCAAAGAATTTTCCACAGTTTGTAGTGATCCACATAGTTGAAGGCTTTAGTGTAGTCCATGAAACAAAAGTAGATGTTTTTCTGGAACTCCCTTGCTTTCTCCATGATCCAATGAATATTGGCAATTTGATCTCTGGTTCTTCTGTCTCTTCAAAATCCAGCTTGTAGACCTGAAAGCTGTTGGTTCAAATACTGCTGAAGCCTAGTTTGAAGGATTTTGAGCATGACTTTGCTGGCATGTGAGATGACCACAATTTAATGTTAACTTGAAACCCCTTTCTTGACAGCCTCAGGTATACCTTCCAACTTGGAGCTGGGAAGGGAGGCTGCCCTGATGAACAGGATCACCCAAAGCACAGAGGCTTTGGAGCCTAGAGGAAACTAGAGAATCTGCACAGAGAAGCAGCTGTTCCAAGTATCTAGAAGCAAATTCCAAAGGCACGAATGAAAATCCATTTCAGGCAAGCAGCAATGCACTAGCCAGAAGTCAGGCAGAAATGACAGGTTAAAGAATGCCCCAAGAAGCCTCTCCCTAAAATCTCTTTTGCCTAACTAATGCTTCAGAGGCATAGAAAATTTATTCTCAGTTCAATGACAGTGTATTTGTTTTACCATATTAAATTCATGCTAAGAGACTAAAAGGAGCCTGCAGAGTATACAGTCTTATCCCTATTTGCCTTCGTATCCTATCAAATAAGAAAGAACTTGCTGAATCAAGTAAGAGCAATTTCTCTTTGCATTTGCATTGAAGAGCTTTATGTTCAAGGAGAAAGTTAGCATTGTTTTTTATTGTAAGGAGACCTCATTTTTATTGTGCTTCACTTTATTGCACTGACTGTACAGATGCTATGTTTGTTTACAGATCAAAGGTTTGTAGTAATCTTCCATTGAGCAAATCAGTACCATTTTGCCAGCAACATTTACTCACTTTGTGTCCCTGTCACGATTTGGTAGTTCTCATGATTTTTCATATTTGTTATGGTTGATGATTTTTTTTTTCTCTTGCCTGGAAAACCCCATGGACTGAGGAGACTGGTAGGCTGCAGTCCATGGGGTTGCACAGAGTCGGACATGACTGAGCAACTTCACTTTCACTTTCATGCATTGGAGAAGGAAATGGCAACCCACTCCTGTGTTCTTGCCTGGAGAATCCCAGGGATGGGGAAGCCTGGTGGGCTGCCGTCTATGGGGTTGCACAGAGTCGGACACGACTGAAGCGACTTAGCAGTAGCATGTGTTAATCAGTTTCCTGACAGGTATTGAACTCGCCCCTCCTGCATCAGAAGCACAGAGTCCTAACCACTGGACTGCCAGGCCAGTCCCAATCAGTGATCTTTGATGTTACTACTGTAATTGCTTTTGGGCTGCCATAAGCCATCCCCAAATGAGGTAGTGAACTTAATTGAAAAATGCCGTGTGTGTTACTCCTCGCCCTATTCTTGGGTCTCCTTATTCCCTGAGATACAACAATATCAAAATTAGGCCAATTAACAACCCTGCAATGGCTTCTAAGTGTTCAAGTGAACGGAAGGGTCACACGTCTCTCAGTTTAAATAAAAAACTAGAAATGATTAAGCTTAGTGAGGAAGGATGTCAAGAGCTGAGACAGGTCTAAAACCTAGGCCTTTGATATGAAACAGTTGGCCGAAATGAAAGGTGATACTCTAGTGAACACACAAAACAAAACAGCGTTACTGCTGATTTGGAGAAAGTGTACTGCTGATTTGGAGAAAGTGTTGCTGGTCTGGATAGAAGATCAAAGCAGCCACAACTTCCTTTTAAGCCAAAGCCTAATCCAGAGCAAGACCCTAACTCTCCTCAGTTCTCTGAAAGCTGAGAGGTGAGAAAGCTGCGGAAGGAAAATTTGAAATAGCACAGGTTGCTTGGTGAGGTTTAAGGAATGAAGCCATCTTCATAACATAAAAGTGCAAAGTGAAGCAGTAAGTGCTAATGTAGAAGCTGCAGCAAGTTATCCAGAAGACGCAGCTAAAGTAAATAATTAAGATGGCTACACTAACAACAGCTTTTCAAGATAGACAAACAGTCTTATAGAGGAAGATGATGATACCTAAAACTTTCATAGCTAGAGAGGAAAAATCAATGCTTGGCTCCAAAGCTTCAGTACTCGGCTTCAAGCACCAGAGCTCCCTTTTGTTAGGGGTTAATGTCGCTGGTGACTTGAATTGGAAGCAAGTGCTTATTTATCATTCCAAAAATCCTAGAGCCTTGAAGAATTCTGCTAAATCTACTCTGCCTCTGTTCTATAAATGGAAGAACAAAACCTGGATGACAGCATGTCTGTTGACAACATGGTTTACTATTTCAAGCCCACTATTGAGATCTAATGCTAAGGGAATAGTTAAAGTGGTTACGCTAAACAACAGATTCTCAAGGCAGACAAAACAGTTGTCTTTCACAATATGACTGCTCATTGACAGTGCTCCTAGTCATCCAAAATCTCCGATGGAGGTGCACCATAACTTGAATGTTGTTTTCGTGACTGCCATCACACCATCCATCTGAAGTCCATGGATCAAAGAGTCATTTTCACCTTCAAGTCTTATTGGGTAACAAATACATTTCATATGGCTATAGCTGCCATAGATAGTGATTTCTATGTTGTATCTGGGCAAAGTCAATTGAAAAACCTGGAGAGGATTCACCTTCTGGATACCTTTAACAACATTTGTGTTTTGTGGGAAGAGGTCCAAATATCAATCTTAACAGGAGTTTAGAAGAGTTGGTTGCAACACCTATGGATGACTTTAAAAGGCTCAAGACTTCAGTAAAGGAAGTTACTACAGATATGGTAGATATAACAAGAGAATTCGAAGTGGAGCCTAAAGATTTAACTGAATTGCTACAAGCTCATAATAAAACAGATGAGGAGTTGCTTTTTATGGATGAGCAAAGAAAGTGGTTTCTTGAGATGGTTTCTACTCCTAGTAAAGATGCTGTGATGATTGTTGAAAGGACAGCAAGGGTTTTAGAATATTACATAAAGCTGTTGATAAGGCAGAGACAGGTTTTGAGAGGACTGACTCCAATTTTGAAAGAAATTCTACTGTGGGTAAAACAATATCATCGCATGCTATGGAGAAATTGTGAAAGGAAGAGTCAGGTAATGTGGCAAACTTCACTGTCATTTTATTTTAAAATATTGCCAGAGCCACCCCAAGCTTTAGCAACCACCACCCTCAGAAGTCAGCAGCATCAACATCGAGGCAAAACTCTGCAACAACAAAAAGGTTAGGACCCTCTGAAAAGCAAGATGAAAGTTAGCATTACTTAGCAATAAAACACTTTAAACTGTTTATATTGTTTTTGTAGGCATGGTATTATTGCACACTTAATAAACTACCATATAATGTAAACATAACCTTTATGTGTACTAGGAAATGAAAAAAAATTATGAGACTCATTTTTTACGATATTTTCTTTATTATGGCTGTCTGGAACCAAACCTACAGTATCCCCGAGGTAGACCTACTGAAGTTCTGATACTTTGCCCATCTGATGAAAGAGCCAATTCATTGGAAGAGACCATGATGCTGGGAATGACTAAAGGCAAAAGGAGAAGGGGATGGCAGAGGGTGAGATGGTTAGAATTCACCGCTGACTCAATGGACAAAATTTGAGCAAACTCCAGGATATAGGAGGACAGAGGCGCCTGGCATGCTGTAGTCCATAAGGCTGCAGAGTTAGACACGACTTAGTAACTGAACCACAACAACCATATGCCTGTATGTGGTAGAAAGGCAGCCTTAAACTCAAGCAGAAATGCAGGTGGCCCTTTGTAGTAAAAGTGTGACGGTTCTGATTGAAATAGACAGAAATATTCTTTAACATCAGTACTATAGAGACTTCTCTTTCTAGGATGAATAATAGAACAAAATCAATATGATATCTATGAAGAAACTCTACAGCATAAAGAAAAGCCTTTGTAAATGACCAAATCATTCAGTGGGAAAAGTTTTTTTCTGAAACAAAAGACAAATGGGTAAATATTTATTCACTTACGTTCCTATAAGGAATTGCCTCTGTTGAACAAGCAACCTCCTTGAAAAGAAGATAAACCAAGATAAGAAGGATATATGATGAAACTAACACCCAGGGAGAAAAAATAAAATGGATACATTGGATGGGATAAAAGACACATTTGCAACTTCCTGATCTAGAAGACAAGCTGGAAAAAACTCTCAGATCACACAGGAAGTGAATGCAGAAATGACAACAATGAGAAAAAACAGGAATAGATATTATAAAAGAAATAACGTAGTGAAATGAAGCCCACATATTGGTGTGTGTTCCCCCCCAAAATAATTGAATCCTGTCAAATCACATGGAATAAAAGCATTACTGAGGATAGCATTGAAGTCAGTTTTCCCACATTAAACAAGGCTCTAACTCTAGAAGAGTTCTTCACCATGTTCTGAAAAAGGTAGTGAATAGAGAGATTCTCTTCCAAGGTACAGTGTGTTAAAATGCTAACATTTAAAGAATAATAAAGATTATGAAAATATCCACTTGTGAAAAAAATTACCTTTGAAAAGCAAAAATTAAGTACGATCAATGTAAAATGACCTTCATTGTGCTTGTAGATGCTCTTCCTTTGATTTCTACTATGGTGAAGATACACTTAACACCTTGCACTGGTTTGCTTTTGTTTTCATTTTAACTTTACCATAGATTGATTATGACGATAGGTAGGTAGGTAGATAGGCTGACTCCATTCTTTTATGTATCTATGCTACTTTATTTGTTTTTTAATGTACTATAAGATATATTACGTACACAGAAGACTGCATAAAAGCATTCATGTATAAATCTCTTCCCCTTGAATTCAGGTAGAACCTATGATTTGACCAAAGCCAGGGAACAAGACGCAGGTGATAATCTTGTCTTGACTGTGCTACATCATTTAAGACCCTGTCTTAATAGCCAGAGAGAGAGACTTTTCTCCTCTGCTGCTTGGAAGAAATAAGCTTCCACATTGCAAGAGGGCCTATGGAATATGCTACCAGATGAGGAAAGCCTGAGCTTGAGCCTTAACTTGAAAGGCCCAGTCAAGTGTCTGATGAAATTCAGTTCTGTTCAGTCGCTCAGTCGTGTCCAACTCTTTGCCACTACATGGACTGCAGCACGCCAGGCTTCCATGTCCATCACCAACTCCCGGAGCTTACTCAAGCTCATGTTCATTGAGTCAGTGATACCATCCAACAATCTCATCCTCTGTTGTCCCCTTTTCCTCCCGCCTTTAGTCTTTCCCAGTATCAGGGTCTTTTCAAATGAGTCAGTTCTTTGCATCAGGTGGCCAAAATGTTGGAGTTTCAGCTTCAGCATCATTCCTCCCAATGAATATTCAGGACTGATTTCCCTTAGGACGGACTGGTTGAATTTCCTGGCAGTCCAAGGGACTCTCAAGAGTCTTCTCAAATACCACAGTTCAAAAGCATCAGTTCTTTGGTGCTCAGCT
>SJYV01053667.1:0-12245 GCA_006410875.1 Neotragus pygmaeus | reverse complement strand
GGAGGCCTCAGATATGGTGCTGAAGCTCCCGGCTTGTGCAGTGACTGAGAAGGTGGCGGGTGCTGCCATCTAGTCCACCCTGAAAGGGGAATGCTGGAAGAGGAGCGACTTACAGGAGGAGGAGGAGCAGGAGCTAAGTTATAACCAGCCTAGCCTGAGAGCCCCCCCAGACACACAGATGGTGACGTGAAGCAGAGGACTGAGTGTGTGATGTGGGAGTTCAGGTTTGAGGGTATCCATCTGGCCATGAGTTTAGCCTTGTAGAAAAGGAAAGAGATTCTTGGTGACTCAGTGGGAAAGAAACGCAGGAGACCCAGTTTCGATCCCTGGGTTGAGAAGATCCCCTGGAGGAGGAAATGGCAACCCACTCCAATATTCTTACCTGGGAAATCCCATAGACAGAGGAGCCTCGGGTCACAAAGAGTTGGACACTAGTGAGCTACTGACACTTACACTTTTCAGCCTTGTAGACAAAGAAAGAGATCAGTTTAGAGAAAAGAGGAAATAAGAAAGATGACATTTGAATCTCTTTTTTCCCCCAGCTTAACTCTTCTCTGCTTTCATGGTTCCGTTAGACAAAGTCACCTGTTTTGCTTAAGCTACTTAGAATTGGGTTGGGATTCTGTCACTTGCATTCAAAATGTTGTAACAGACACGCAAGACTCCCTGAGAAGAGCTTACTACTTCTTAGAACGGTAAGCCAACTTTTCTTCCTACTTGCAAAGAAAAGAGGTGAGATAGTTCTTAATTTGTATGCAAATGGGGTGGATGGTGACCTCTTCCTCATCAGTAGCAGCATGTCCTCTGCAGAAAACAGAAACTTACTTTCCACTTTTTACAAATGGTACATTGCAGAATGGCAGCCTGAGGCAAACATTCCCTTCTGCTGCTGCTGCTGCTGATACTGCTGCTGCTGATTATTAAGCGAGGCCTCACTTGCTGTGTAAATGCTTCCATAACCTTTGACACGATCATTTCAGATCTTTCCTCCTGGGTAAAAACTTTCAGCAGAAGTGCCTGGGCAGAGAAGTCTAATTAGAAAGCGGGTCAGCCTCCCGCAGGTGATCAAAATTCAGAGTGTGTGGGTCCCTCCTGGCAATGATTCTAGAAAGAGGAACTGATGGGAGCCAAATGGGAGGTGGCCTCATGTGTCAACATCAGGTACCTGGTCGGCAGATCATTCTCCTCTCTTAGAAGAACACGGATTACCACAGACCTGACATGCTAGAAGTCCCATGGACAGAGGAGCCTGGCGGGCTATAGTCCACGGGGTCGCAAAATGTGATGTGTGGCAGAAACCAGCGATATTGTAAAGCAAACATCATCCAATTAAATAAATAACAACAGTAATTATTATCTTAGAGCTCCTGGGGGTCGGACACGACTTGGTGACTGAACAACAACAGTTTGGAATGGAGAGGAGAGCTCTAGACAGGATGGCCTCGAGTGTAATCTGGGGTCCCACGGTGACACTCCTAGGAATAATAATCGACGAGGTGTTTATCACCTGCAAAATGTTTTTATATGGATTGCTCGCCAAGCCTTCTTAGAGCAATTCCCAGTTGTTATGGGACCTAACTTCTAAGCAAACCCCCAAGGTCCAGAAATTTACTTCTAAACAAACCCCCAGGGTCCAGAAATTCTTGTTCGTTCAGACCCACCGTCGTCAGTTTTAGAGTTTAACATATCTGGGGGGAAAGTGGCGATGTCTCTTGTATTTCAGTGCACAGACAATCACTCCAACACATCACGTCTTAGAAACAGTAACTTCTGGGGGAAGGAGAGGGCGGTGTGAACAGAGAGAGTAGCGTGGACACGTGTACATTACCACGTGTGCAAGAGCCAGCCAGCGGGAACCTGCCGTGTGACGCAGGGAGCTCAGAGCCAGCACTCTGTGACAGCCTGGAGGGGCGGGAGGGAGGCGACGGATGTATACCTGTGGCTGATGTATGTTGCTGTGTGGCAGAAACCAAAACAGTATTGTAAAGCAAACATCCTCCAATTAAACACAAATAACTGAAAACAATAATTATTATCTTAGAGTTCCTGGCGGTCAGGAGTGTGGGAGCGGCCTAGCTGGATGATTTGGCACAGGGCGTCTCAGTCAGATGTTGGCTGGGGCTGTGTGATCTGAAGGCTTGCGGCTCCCCTTCCAAGACGGCTCGTGCACGGAAGGCTCGCTCTGCAGGGCTGCCCGAGAGGCCTCACACCGCGGCGCTGGCTCCCTGCAGAGTGGGCAGTCCGAAGGAGGGCGCCAGGTGGAAGGCGCAGTGCCTGTTCTGACCTGGTCTCTGAAACCGGCTGACACCACTGCTGCCATATTCTGCTTGTCAGAAGTGACTCACTAAGTCAAAGCCACACTCAGAGGGAGGAGTATCAGGTAATTTGTGGACATGTGTTAAAACCAGGTCTCTTTAAGTCAAAAAGCTGGGAGAAGAGGCATCGAGTCACTTTATTCACTGAGCAGAGACTAGCCAACCCAGCTCCATCACACACACTGCATTTTGCAATGAGCACTTTTTATCAGTCAGGGTCCTCCCAGGAAACAGATGGCACACTCAGATGGCGAATCATCTCAGAGACACAGAAAAAGCAATTGACAAACTACAACACCCATTTGCGAGAAAAAAATAAAAATCATCATACTAGGAATACAAGGGAATCTCCTCCACCTGATGAAGTACATACTTCATGGTGAAAGACTAAGTGCTTTCCCCAAAGACGAGAAAGGTGGCAGAAAGGTCCAGTCTCCCCATTTCTACAGATGGCATCACTGACTCAAGGGACATGAGTTTGAGCAAACTCAGGAGAGTGTGACGGACAGGGAAGCCTGGCGTGCTGCTGTCCATGGGGTTGCAAAGGGTCGGGCAAGACTTAGCAACTGAGCAACAGCAAGCTGTTGATTCTAACCATTGACATGAAGACGGCGTCTTTATTGATTAGTAAAGATTCTAACCATTGGAAGAAGGCCCCCAAATTAAAGGCATTCAGACTGAAAAGAAAGAAGCAAAACTTTTTATTCACAGATGACACCATCCTATATTCTGTTGAATGTACACACATACATGTCTTCCTAGAACTAGTAAATTTAGCAAGTTTTCAGGATAAAAGATCAATACACAAAAATAAGTTGCATTTTTTATATTAGTAATGAACAATTTGAGCATTAGATTTTTTTAAATTTCATTTGCAATAGCATCAGAAAAGAATAAACACTTCAGAATAAATTTAACAACAAAATGTGCAATATCCATACACTGAAAGCTATTCAACCTTACTGAGAAAAATTAAAGAAGATATAAATAAATGGAGACATATTCCATGTTTATGGATTGTAAGATTTACTATTGTTAAAATGTCAAACTCCTCAAATTGATCTATAGACTCAATGCAACATCAATTCAAAGTCCAGCAGGATTTCTTGAAGAAACTAACAAGCTGCCCCTAAAATGTATGCGAAAATACAAAGACCTAGCTTTGCCGAAACAATTATGAATAGGGAAAAAAAAAGTTGGAGTACCTATACTGTCCAGCATGAAAACTTCCTTAAAGTTGACCCTCACAGTAAACAGGGCCATGTGATATTGAAGCAAGGGTCAGAATACTGATCAACGGAACAGAAGCGAGACTTCAGAAATTAAACTCTCGCATTTGCGGTCAGTTGATTTTTGACGAAGATGCCAAGACAATTCAACAGGGGAGAGGAAAGGATAGTCTTTACAAAACTGGTATTTTAGCAATTGAATATTCATATATTAAAATTTTAGTTCAGGCCCTTACCACATACCATGTATAAAAATGAACTCAAGGTGAATTACAGACCTAACTGTAAGACCTGCAATCATAAAACTTCCAGGAGAAACCACAAGAGAAAATCTTTCAGACTTTGAGTTAGCATAAAGATTTCTTAGGCATGACACCAAAACCACAAGCCAGTTGTTAATCTGGCTATCATTAAAATTAACATCTTTTGCACTTCAAAAGACACCATTAAGAAAATGGAAAGACAAGTCACCATCTGGGAGAAAATATTTGCTAATCACATATATGACAAAGAACTTGCATCCAGAATATAGAAACAGCTCTTGCAACTCAAGAAGAAGACAATCTCAATGAACTAAAAGTGGCCAAAAGCCTTGATGGCATTTTACTAAAGACGGTGACACAGAGACTTCACCCTCCAAAGCAGGGGTGTGGGCTTGACCCCTGGCCAGGGAACTAACATCCCACATGCCTTGAGGCCAAAAAACCAGAACATAAAACAGAAGCAATGTTGTAACAAATTTAGTAAAGACTTTAATATGATCCATATTTTAAAAAATAAAAATTTCTTATTAAAAAAAAGGTGGCAATACAAATGACTAATAAGTACATGAAAAGACACTCAACAGTATTAGTTACTAGGAACAAATTAAAACCTTAATAAGATACTATGAGACACGTAATAAATGGCTAAAATATTTAAAAATCAGACAGTATCAAGGACAGTAGTCGGAACTCTCATTCATTGCTGGTGAATATGTAAAACGATACAATAGCTTTGGAAGATAGTTTGACAGTTTCTTTAAAAGTTAAGCATAACCTTACCATGTGATCCAGCAACTGCACTTCTCAGAAGCTACCCAAGGGAAGTGAAAGCACACGTCCACACAAAGGCTTGTACGCCAGTGTTCGCAGCAGCTTTGCTAATAATAACCCTAACCTGCAAACAACAGAGATGTCCACAAGCCACAGGTGGTGTATCATGGAACACACCTGGAGTAAAAAGGGGGAGGATACTGAGACACGTTTTAATGTGGTGACCCTCAAAAACGCTACGTTGAGTGAAAGAAGCAGACAGAAGGCTTTGTATTGCATGATTCATTTATACAAATCAACCCTGGATATTCGCTGGAAGGACCGATGATGAAGCTGAAGCTCCAATACTTGGCCTCTTGATGTGAAGAACTGACTCATGGGAAAAGAGCCTGATGCTGGGAAAGACTGAAGGCAGGAGAAGGGGACGACAGAGGACGAGATGGTTGGATGGCATCACCAACATGATGGACATGAGTTTGAGCAAAAGCTGGGAGATGGTGAAGGACAGGGAAGCCTGGCATGCTGCAGTCAGTGAGATTGCAAGGAGTCAGACACGACTGAGTGACTAAACAACAACAATTCATACCGTATGTCCAGAAAAGGTAAATTCTGGAAATTGCCTGGAGCTACTGCAAACAGGCTGGGGTTGAACTATGGGGATGGGTAATGGAAATGTTCTGAAACAGGACTGTGGTAATCAAATTACTAAGAATCAGTGAAATTTACACCTATCGTGAACTCTGTAGTATGCAAACTATACATTAATAACTCTGTATGGGAAGAAAAGAGAGAGAGAGAAAGTGTCAGAGGGGAAGGGAGGCCGTTGATGTTTACAGACGTCAGTCCAGGGGCAGAGAGGCCAGTGGAGAGGGTGGCGTGAGATCTGAAGGGGCAGACGTGGAATACCGAGGCACGCATCATCTCTGCACACCCCCAGCTTCCCCGCTTCCTGTTACAGCCCTGCAATCCTCCTGGGGGGAACAGCTCCCCCAGGGCTGCGACGACTTCTCACGTCTGCCTGCAGGGAGAAGCAGATGACAGGGGCCCAGCCAACCAATGTCGGGTTTTAGCAGAGCTCTTGGGAAGTTGTTGCTTCAGCTTCTAAGCAGGTAATACAGAAGACTGTCACTGTTGGAGGACAATTTTTCCGCTCTGGAAGAGGTCAGCGTGGAGGAAAGAAGAGCTGAGAGATGGAGGAAAAGAGAGAAAGTCACTCACGACGTCTTGAGGTCCAGCCACTTCTAGACGTTTCAGCCGAGTCACCTGTGATTACATCAGCATCTGCAAGGCTTCCGTCGCTTGTCACAAACAGCCCTAACGCTCTGCTCCCTGCTCCCGCTTCATCGCCCCCTCACGCCTCTTCATTCTCCCCCTCTCATTCCTTCTCACCTCCAACCATGAGGCTTCTGAGTATGCAGGGGGAGGGGAACCAGCCTCTCACCACCTGCTGCATGAACTCGTTGGACCAGTGACTTCCTTCCCTGAGCCTCTGCCACCTCATCTGTAAGTCAGGGCTAATGACACTGACCTACACGTTTTGCCAGAGGATGAAACGAGGCCCTGTATGCCAAGCACCTGTCACAGTGTGTGCGTGCCGAGTCGCTCAGTCAGGTCCGACTCTGCGACCCCATGGTCTGTGGCCCACCAGGCTCCTCTGCCCATGGGATTCTCCAGGCAAGAACACTGGAGTGGGTTGCCATCCCCCTCTCCAGAGTGTCACATAGTAGGTTTTCCATAAACATAATACTGCTGTTTTTAGATTTTTTTTTTAATATTGACCATTTTTTTAAATGTTTATTTATTTTTAATTGACTGATGATTGCTTTACAATACTGGTTTGATTGCTGTCCTACATTAACAGGAATTAACCATGTGTCCACGCCTCTCCTTCCTGAAGCTCCCTCCCATCTCCCACCCACTCGCACCCCTCTAGGTTATGACAGAGCCCCCAAATCACTGCAGATGGTGACTGCAGCCGTGAAATTAAAAGACGCCCACTCCTTGGAAGGAAAGTTATGACCAACCTAGATGGCATATTAAAAAGCAGAGACATTACTTTGCCAACAAATGTCCGTCTAGTCAAGGCTATGGTTTTTCCAGTGGTCATGTATGGATGTGAGAGTTGGACTGTGAAGAAGGCTGAGCGCCAAGAATTGATGACAGTCCCTTGGACTGCAAGGAGATCCAACCAATCCATCCTAAAGGAGATCAGTCCTGGGTGTTCACTGGAAGGAGTGATGTTGAAGCTGAAACTCCAGTACTTTGGACACCTCATACAAAGAGTTGACTGATTGGAAAAGACTCTGATGCTGGGAGGGATTGGGGGCAGGAGGAGAAGGGGAAGACAGAGGATGAAATGGCTGGATGGCATCACCGACTCGATGGACGTGAGTCTGAGTGAACTCCGGGAGTTGGTGATGAGCAGGGCGGCCTGGCATGCTGTGGTTCATGGGGTCACAAAGAGTCGGGCACAACTGAGCGACTGAACTGAACTGATGTGGACTATTCTTAAAGTCTTTATTGAATGTGTTACAATATTGCTTCAGGCTTACGTTTTGGTTTTATGGCTCCAAAGATGTGTGGGGTCTTAGTTCCCTGGATGGAACCCACACACACTCAGGATTGGAAGGTGAAGTTTCAGCCTCTGGACTGCCAGGCAAGTCCCCAGTGCATTACTATCACTAAGGAAAGTAATTATCAATAGTTATTGTTTGTTAGCATTCGTGGCCCAGCAGGTGATGCTTGGTACCAGAGCTTTGCACAGGACCGACCCTTCTGTGCCATGTCCGGGTGAAGATGTCAGAGTTGACTCATGGTCCCCCTGGGATGGCCAGCATCACTGGTCCATGTCCCCGCAGGCTCAGGTGGGAGCATTTGGGGAGCAGTTCGCTAGGCTTGAGGGCAAGGGGGCTTGGAATCGTCACCAATGAGCTATAATCCTCCCAACCGCCACGTCAGCCAAAGTTCCCAACCTCCAAAAAGCACAAGGATCAGCTGAGAGTCTTGTCAGGGCGTGGATTCTGACCCAGGTGGCCGTGCAGGTTCGGGAGCACCGGTGTGGGGCCTGAGATTGTTCCTCTAGCTGGCTGCCAGGTCCGTGGACCACACGTTGAGTAACAGGACTCCCAAACACGCGTTCGTGTTTGGCTTCATGTGGGAGTCACCTGCGTGCATGCGTGCGTGCTCAGTCACTTCAGTTGTGTCCAATTCTTTGCCACCCTACGGACCGTAGCCCACCAGGCTCCTCTGCCTATGGGAATCACCTGGGGAACTTACAACACCGCTGGGGTCTGGTTCTGCCCCGAAAGGGTCTCCTCAGTTGCCCTGGGGTGTGGCCGGCGCCCCTGTGTTTAAGGTGTCCTCAGGGGCAAGCGGGGATGGGATCCATGGTCCTAAAAGAACGGCAGTCTCTTTCCCGACACGTCCTCAGGCGAGAGGGATTCGCTTTAAACACCAGAGGGGGAAGTGACTTTTTAAAAATGCTTCTAGTAGTACCCCACCCCCACCCCCACACACACACACAAGAAGGAAATAAGTGACTCGTAGCTTGAACCGTCAGAGGCTGAAATATCAACAGAGATGACGCGTGCGGGAAGGAGGAGCGCCGTGGAGCGCCTTTGCCCTGGTTGAGATGCCTCGGTGGTGCCGGGCAGGCGAGGTGCAGGCCGTGAGCTCTGAGCAGTGACATTTCTCTTGGGGAGAGGAGAGCGCCTCCCCAAACCGGGGCCGCGGCGGCGCTCGGAGCCTGATCAGGGAGCCTTGAATGTTAATGTATGCGCGCTGGAAATGTCTCGTTCCCAGAGAAATGTTATCCCTGGCCCTCTGGGCTTGGGGGCGCCCCTCTGTCTCTGTGTCTGGGGTCC
The DNA here is from genome assembly GCA_006410875.1 of Neotragus pygmaeus. Classification (NCBI taxonomy): domain Eukaryota; kingdom Metazoa; phylum Chordata; class Mammalia; order Artiodactyla; family Bovidae; genus Neotragus; species Neotragus pygmaeus. Next base: position 3,804 of record SJYV01053667.1, on the reverse strand, counting down.
GACGTGGGCCCCGTCGCCCTCCTTCTCGAGACCCGAGAATCCAGCCTCCGTGCGGAGCACGGTGAGCCGAAGGCCAGGCCTGCCCTGTCCTCGCCGCAGCGGAGTGGGGTCAGCACTCGGCCGCCGCCCTCGTGTCGACCAGCACTGGGAGCAGCCGTCCTCAGGGCGACGGGAATGAGCGGAGCCTGTGTCAAGAGGGCAGGCTCTTCCCCAAAGCCTGCCTGAGCCCGGATTTCCAGAAGCTCAGCGAGAAGACCCTGTGCCTGATGACAGAAACCAGGCCGGTTAGAGCAGCATCTTTCACTGCAGTCACTCCAGGGAAGCTCCGCTCAGCGCGGGGTCAGCAAAGTGCCGGCTGCCTGTCGGATGTCTTTGATTAATATTAATAATTTGTAAGTGAGTTCCTTATTTCTTGAGTAACACAGCACGGGGGCCTTTAGTCTTCCGTTCCTCGGTGTGGCTGTCTTCACCCCTAGGATCCCTCTGTCCTTAAACTTCTCTCCACACCGGGTCACCCTGAGATGCAGAGCTGAGGGGAAGCTGGCTCATTTCTGTTCTGTACAAGAAAACCATCTGTGGGCCTTTTGCCCAAAAATGAAAAGGAAGATGTTATCTTGTGCTGAACTAGTTTCCAGCTTTTGTCTAAGTGTTGTTTAAGAAGACCTTCGTGGGAAACGGAGCCCGCCGCTTAGAGCAGAGTGTTCTGCTGGGTTTCTTGCTGAGGCTGAGAAAGGTGCTGGTAGGGCCCCTGTTGCTACAGAGACGGTGAGGAGGTTCATTATATGTACATTCCAGGCAGATAGAAGGCTGTGTGGGTGAGTTCTCTCAAAAGGGGGAAATTTCGGGAGAGATGGGAAAGCAAATTGGCAGAGAAACTGTGATTGGAGAAACTCAGTCTCAGGGGCTCTGTTCTCCAGGGAGAAGTGGATGGAGGCAATCATATTTCTCTTTCACTCCCCAGGAAAGTAGTAAATTCTCATCGAAGCTTTTCTTCTCATAAACCAGGGGTCCAGGCAGGGATGTCAGAAGGGATAATAATATTTATGCTAAGAAAGAGTTTGTTTGCCTGAAATCCACATTCAGTCTGGCGATCCTCAGTCCAAGGGACCACAGCCTGCCCCCAAGCTTTTTCAAGACCGCACCAACACCCCACCTCAAGTCTCAATGTCTGCTCTGAAATCTTTATGGAGTTAACTCGTGTGTGTGTGTGTGTGTGTGTGTGTGTGTGCATGTATGCATGCACGTGTACACACAAGCAGGAACTGGGAACATGACAGAATATGAAACTGACCAGGGCATGAAATCGGCCTTGTAAACTGCAAGCATGGCATGCATCTATGTATTCTATGCCTCATACAGGGTAAATCACATTTCAGAAAGACCAGACAGGTACTAAAGAATAAAGATAAGCCTGGGACACCATCACCTAAAGAAACTGACCTCTGTTAGAGCATTTGCAGTGTGCAGAGTCCCACCACTCTGACCCCACCCCTGCACAAAGGCTTTTTTCTACCTTAAGCCCCCGTCTTGAAGCTGCAGCTTTTCTTCAGATGCTCCGTATCACTCAGCTTATTTCTTGCCAACCAGCCTGGAGCCCGTCCACCCAGGGCTGTACTCCCACAACTCAGCTCAAGTGCTCTGCCCAGCAGAACTTGAAGGAGGCCAGAGATGGTCCCCAGCTTCTCAAGCCTGGGTCCCCGCTGTGCACTTCACTTCTACTATTATTCCATCAGCTCCACCTCAGCTCATCCGGCATTAGATCCCAGAGGTTGGGGGCCTCTGAATATTTTAAGGAAAGGCAAGAGAATCCCACTTGGCTGGGTGGATGGGTGGCACTGAGGAGAGAGGGGGAGTGCTGTGGCTTCCAGGAGGGAAGCTGATCTAAGTCACTAGTAGCCCGAGACAGACGCTACAGAGTTCTATCAAAGCCGCAGGTCCAAAGGGCAAGGTGAAGCTAGAGACAGAAACGCAAGCGGTGGGTCATCAATGAGCTCAGATGCTGGGAGAATTCCGAACAAGGGGGTGGGCAGGAGGCGGGGCTGGGAGAAGCATGGTTCAGAGCCAGAAGTCAGTGAACCTGGAGAGAACTCTGACGTGCACCTTAAACAAGAGAGGGTGTGGCCAGATGTGGGCTGGGTGTGATAGCTAAAAGGACCCTGCAAGGCTGGCCACGAGTCACGGTGCTTAGACTCGGACAGTCCCTCCGTCCGCCTCCTTGCTTTGTCCTTCCCCAGTCTGGTCACACACTTTGATTCTCAAGCAGCTCTCAGCTGCTGCCCTGCCCACGTTCCCGAGCCCACCACCTTCAGCCCCACTCGTCTCTCTCTAATATAGAACTGAGTCATTTCCTTACATTTAGNTAGCTAAAAGGACCCTGCAAGGCTGGCCACGAGTCACGGTGCTTAGACTCGGACAGTCCCTCCGTCCGCCTCCTTGCTTTGTCCTTCCCCAGTCTGGTCACACACTTTGATTCTCAAGCAGCTCTCAGCTGCTGCCCTGCCCACGTTCCCGAGCCCACCACCTTCAGCCCCACTCGTCTCTCTCTAATATAGAACTGAGTCATTTCCTTACATTTAGGTAATAAACACCCTCTAGAGAAATGCCCCCTTCCTCTCCACCTCCACCCATTCTGAATAATAAATCTAGAAGATAAAAACTAAGGCCATCAAAATAAAGTCACTTGCTGATGAGCTCTGACTTGGGAAAGCTAAATATTTATGGGTAGAAGGGCACAGGGGAAATCCACTTGGGGGAAATGATTTCTAAAGTTTGCTGTCTACTTATGGCCTTAAAAGTTTTCAATTTCTCAAGTTGCAGGAAAAGATCAATCATGGGGAGGTAAAAATTTGTTTTGGAAAAGTCGTGAAAAATGTCTTTGCTCTGACATGAAGTAACAGAGTTTTGTCTTGTGTTCCTGGTGGACACGGTGAGGAAAATGGGGATAAGACAAAAGACGGGAGGTGCCGATGGCTTATGTTGCTGACACATAGTCTTAAAGATGATAATCAGCTCGCCTGGGAGCGCTCAAGGGAAGAAGGCTACGCGGGGGGAATGAACACGTATGATCTATAAATAGGACACACGCTTGAGAAGCCATTCTCTAGTCTGGAGGCAGGCTCACGTCTGCTCCTTCACTGAGTCACTGCCCGTTAATGGTGTTGCTGGAGCTCCTATTAATCTAATGACTCTGCTTTGGAATAATAATGCTTGTTTCCTGGCCTGTCTCTCCCATTTGACGGACAGCTTGGATTCATCAGAGAAAGGGCCTGAGAGCTACATCAGTCATTATTAAATAGAAATCGATGGAGGCTGTTCCGTGAAGGAAGCCGTGGGTCCGTGATAGGCGGCCACGTGTTACCTCTCAGCTGCCAGGTCCGGTACAGCTCCTGAACGCCAGGGCCCGGTGAGGCCACGCTGGGCCTCTGGGGCCTGGAAGCCTGTGCATGGACATTGGAAGTTAGTCTGGCTAAGAGGACAATCGGGAAGGGATGCAATGTCAGTGATGCCCCCGGTGGGGAGCTCATAGGCAGCCCTGGCTCTGGACTTTCCAGGTGGGCAGAAGTCAGCTGAATCCTCCGCTCCAGGCTGCTCGGTGCCCATCATACAGCCCACACACCCACTCTGAACCAGCGCGGTGGGAAAGACTAGTTGGCCCCCCAAATGGGAGGAAAACCAGGAACTGTTGGTCATCTGACGGTCTAACGGCAGGGTCCCAGGTACCTGCAGAGTCTCTGGCCACCAGCCGGGCTGGCTCCTCCCACACCTGCCCTTCCTCTTCTGCTCTTCTGGCCCCAGCTTCCCCCC
>SJYV01053666.1:0-17490 GCA_006410875.1 Neotragus pygmaeus | reverse complement strand
ATATATATATATATATATATGTATACACACACACACACACACACACACACACATGAATAAACATGTGAAGAGATGCCTAACATCATTAGGCATTAGAGAAATTCTAACTAAAACCACAAGCTTCCCTAGGGCTTCAGTGGTAAAGAATCTGCCTGCTAATGTAAGAGATGTGAGTTCAATCCCTGGGTCAGGAAGATCCCCTGAAGAAGGAAATGGCAACCCATTCCGGTATTCTTGCCTGGAAAATCCCATGAACAGAGGAGCTTGGTGGGCTAGTCCATGGGGTCACAAAAGAGTCAGACATAACTTAGTGACTAAACAACAGCAACTAAAACCACGATGAAATACCACTTTATATGTACTAAAATGGCTATAAAGAAAAGACAATTATAACAAATGGCGGCACGGATAGGGAAAATCAGGAACTTTCCTACATTTCTGGTGTGACTGTATTAAAATGACATAGCCATTTTGGAAAAGTTTGGCAGTTTCTTGAAAAGTTGATCATAAATTTACCAGAGGACCCAGTACTGCCACTTCTATAATCTACCCAAAAGATATATAACATGTGTTCATACAAACACTTGCACTTGAATATTAATAATAGCATTATTCATACAAGACAGAAGAGTAGAAACAATCTAAATACCCATCAACTTACAAATGGACAAAATATGGTATATTCAGCAATAAAAAAAGAACAAATGCTACAATATGGATGAACTTCAAAAATATGCTAAGTGAAAGAAGTGAGATGCAAAACATCTAGTATTATATTTGAATATTGCATTTATGTGAAATATCCACAAAAGTAAAATCTGTAAAGCTCTGTAGATCAGTGGTTGTCTGGAAGATCCCCTGGAGAAGGAAATAGCAACCTACTCCAGTATTCTTGCCTAAAAATTCCATAGACAGAGGAATCCATGTGGTCACAAATAGGATACAACTGAGTTACTGACCATAGGGGTAAGAATGGGAATCATCACTAACTGTTAATTAGTAAGAGGAATCTTATTGGGGAGATAAAAATGTTACAGAACTTGACTGTGGTGATGGTTGCACAGCTAGGTAAGTTTAATGAAGGTCACTGAAGTGATCCTCAATTCCATTCCTGTTTAAGCATCTGGGTTCCCTGCCATAACATCTATTGCCACCCATATCTAGAATGAAGTGTTGTCTTGGAGCCTGTTGTACATTTGAAAATAAACTTTTTTTAAAAGGTCATTGAACTGTACAATTTAAATATGGATCCTAAATTATACCTCAATAAAGTTGTTTCTTTTTCAGAGTTGTTTTGGCTCTCTAGGTCCTTAACATTTGCATATAAATGGTAGAATAAGTTTGTTCATTTCAACAACATAAAAAGCTGCTGTGATTTTTATTGAAATTGGTTTGAATCTATAGATCAATTTGGGGAGAATTGAAATGTTAACAATATTGAGTTTTCTGACCGATAAATAAGGCATATCTCTCCATTTAATTTCTCTCAACAGTATTTTGTAGCTTTCAGTGTACAGGTCTTTCACATCTTCTGACTAATTGTTGCCTAAGTGTTTTATATTTTGATGCTTTTTTACTTGATGTTTTATTTCCACTTTATTGTATAGTATTCATTTTTTTTCAATTACTTATTGTTAATTACTAGTGTGTAGAAAAGCAATTGCCTGAAGAAGGGCATGGAAACCCACTCCAGTATTCTTGCCTGGAGAGTCCCATGGACAGAGGAACCTGGTGGGCTACAGTCCATAGGGTTGTAAAGAGTCAAACAAAACTGAAGCGACTTAGCACTCATGCAGAAAACCAACTGATGTTTGTATGCTTATCTTGGGCAGAAGTTAGAGGGAATAGTCCCTACATAAGACTGCCCTCACTTCCAACACCAACTGCAAGTTCAAGGGTCTCTAAGAACACCCTCAGTTTTAATCATTACAATCCATCCTGTCAAGCCATTAAATAAACTTTCATATTTTATACCACTTTGATTATTCTTCCTCTCTGATCTGCCTCTATTTGTACCTTATGATAAACTTGTGTGAAACTATTTAGCTTATGATTAGCTAAATCCAGTTCTTCCTCAAGCTAGTCATTTGCCATCAATATTATATCCTGAAAAATCCTTTAGCTCAATTTCCCCATATATTTGACCATCAATACAAATATAATCTTAGCAACAATGCTAGTGTTACACCGTGATAGTAGTGTAACCTGCATACAACATTGTGCCCATAGTCAACATTATATACTCTACATTTTTAATATAAATTTATTTATTTTAATTGGAGATTAATTACTTTACAATATTGTATTGGTTTTGCCATACATCAACACAAATCTGCCACAAGCATACACATGTTCCCCATCCTGAACCCCCCTCCTTCCTCCCTCCCCGTATATACTGTACATTTAAACTGTGCAGTGTTTTTCCAAAATAAAATATATCAAAAGATACTGGCACATTACTAGAGTCCCACTAGGTCATCAACAATTAGTCCAGTTCATCTCCCAGAACAATATCGCTCAGGTTTGCAGACTTCCATTTGACCTTCTCAGGTTTCAAAAGTAAGAGTCTTGGCAACAAGTGGCTTCATTGTCTCTGGCATCTGGTTTAATTAAGTTGAGACAGTATTATCGCTTATTCTGAGCCTCTCAGGGCACCAATGTAATGGATTTCCCTTGCTGCATAACTTATTTATTCATTCTTTTACTTTCAGCTATATTCCTCGTTCTCTCCATTTATCATTGAATTTGACCCAAATTTTTCCATCTTTGAAAGAGACAATAGGTTCAGCCACTGTGTTGGTCCAAATGGTTATCAGCAATATCAACCTAGCAAATGCTTGCCCTTCAGCCCACTCCCACTTGTACAGGATATCATTACACAGGTGTGGAACTCATGGTTTGTCTCAACCACTCGGTAATACAGCCATATTTGCCATCGACCCCAATTTTCCAAGTTGGGTGAAGACAACAGTCTGTCACATTAGGCCATTACAAATGCTGACATTAAAGTTTGAAAGTACAATGAAAGTTTCTTGCTTAGGAATCATCCCTGCTTCTGGCGCCTGCAATTGTGTCCCTGGTCCTGGGACCACTGCATCAGGTAGGAATAAAACAACATTGAGCTGCTGTTGGGGAGGGAGGGAGAACTGTATGGTCACAGTGGCATCCTCCCCCTCCTCCTTTTCCCCAGATTCTTCCAAAAAGTGAAGGAATCTATCTATTGGAGAACTTCCCTTGGCCATCCTCATGTTGAATGTGAGCACACACTTGTGAAGACATGAAAGTCAGCCCTTCATGCTTTTATCTCTCCCAGTTTTATTTATTAATATCTATCATTTTAATTTTTTTATTTGACTGCACCAGGTCTTAGTTGTGGCATACGGGATCTTTAGTTGTGACATGCAAACTCTTCGCTGTGGCATGTGGGATCTAGTTCCCTGACCAGGGATTGAACCTGGCACCCCTGCATTGGGAGCACGGAGTCTTAAACACTGGACCCCCAGGGAAGTCCCTCTCCCCCAGTTTTAGACAACAAATGTTTCAATTGACTGTTCTCTATGAAAGCACTGCTCTTAGAATATCTCTTTGTTCATTGTTGCACATTCTGAATTATTATTGCGGACTGAATTGTGTTCCCACAAAATTTATATTTTGAAGCCCTGACCCTCAGTGTGGTTATATTTGGAAACAGATACTTCAAGAAGTTAATTACAGTTTAAATGAGATCATAAGCATTTGGTTCAGTTCAGTTCATTTCAGTCGCTCAGTCGTGTCCGATTCTTTGCAATCCCATGCACTGCACCAAGCCAGGCCTCCCCGTCCATCACCAACTCCCAGAGTTCACTCAAACTCATGTCCATTGAGTCGGTGGTGCCATCCACCATCTCATCCTCTGTCGTCCCCTTCTCCTCCCACCTTCAATCTTTCCCAGCATCAGGGTCTTTTCCAATGAGTCAGCTCTTTGCATCAGGTGGCCAAAGATTTGTAGTTTCAGCTTCAACATCAGTCCTTCCAGTGAACACCCAGGACTGATTTCCTTTAAGATGGACTGGTTGGATCTCCTTGCAGTCCAAGGGACTCTCAAGAGTCTTCTCCAACACCACAGCCAAAAGCATCAATTTTTCGGTGCTCAGCTTTCTTTATAGTACAATTCTCACATCCATACATTACTGGAAAAACCACAGCCGGACCTTTGTTTGCAAAGTATTGTCTCTTATTTTTAATATGCTGTTTAGGTTGGTCATAACTTTCCTTCCAAGGAGTACACATCTTTAATTTCATGGCTGCAGTCACCATATGCAGTGATTTTGGAGCCCAGAAAAATAAAGTCAGCCACTGTTTCCACATCTATTTGCCATGAAGGGATGGGACCAGATGCCATGATCTTCGTTTTCTGAATGTTGTGCTTTAAGACAACTTTTTCACTCTCCTCTTTCACTTTCATTAAGAGGCTCTTTAGTTTTTCACTTTCTGCTATAAGNATCCTCTACAGCCCCTATTCTCTGTAGATTTTTAGACAGTGGCCACTCTGACCTGTGGGAGAGGATTTTTTCATGGGAGTTTTGATTTGTGTGAATTTAATACATAGTGGCATGCTGCAATCCATGGGATTGTAAAGAATAGGACACAACTGTGCAGCTGAACTGAATAAATAGTGAGCTGGACGAACTGTGCTTTCTTAAACTGTACAGAGTGACTACAGTTTACCTCTTGACATTGTTTTCTTGAAAGGTGGCTCTGTTTTGAATTCCTGTCTGATGATCGAAACCGGGACATGACTGGAAGGGAGGGGTCATTTTCAGTCCCACAGGCCTTGTTAATATGAAAAGCCAAGCAGCATTAGGTTTAAAGTTGGTTTTCTGGAAGACGGTTCTAAGGAATCGACATTGCTTCCTGCCCCACTCTTGTCCACAATCTTTGAGGTTCATGGAAAACTCTGTTCATTGGTTGTCACCTAGAGNCAGTCCCACAGGCCTTGTTAATATGAAAAGCCAAGCAGCATTAGGTTTAAAGTTGGTTTTCTGGAAGACGGTTCTAAGGAATCGACATTGCTTCCTGCCCCACTCTTGTCCACAATCTTTGAGGTTCATGGAAAACTCTGTTCATTGGTTGTCACCTAGAGTGGAATGTGCCAAGTCTTGAGTTTCATTTCTCCTTCCTCCTTACCTAGGGTCCCGAAGACACATCCCAGTTTGTGGACACCACTATGCAGAGGGTGCTGTCATCTGTAGGTGACCGTAAAGACGGAGGCTGGAAGTAGGATTCCCAGCCTAGGGGATATAGTGTGGCCAGGGGACCTTGCCAACCTGTTCCACCCTGGAGGTTCCACCAATTCTTGGCTGATGTCGGCTTGNTTTATAGTCCACCTCTCACATCCATACATGACCACTGGAAAAACCATAGCTTTGACTAGATGGACCTTTGCCAGTAATACAAGTATTTATCTGAAATATGAGCATCATGCAATTCAAATGAAATGTTTCTATTTGGGCTGCATGTGATGTCCTGGTAAAATTCTTAAAAGTTTTATCCAGAAAACCAGATAAGGACCCAGATAGAACTCTAGGTGTGCTGTTAATTCTATACTCTTTATATTCTTTAAATGTCCTTCTGGTGTTTTATTTGGAGGAAAGGGTGAAGACTGGGCCTGGGGAGAAGAGGTGGGGAGGTGACCCGGCTACAAAGCCGCCACTGCCGTGGAGATGAGCAGACCTGTCCTGTCCCGAGTGGCCTGCTGTGCGTCTGAACGTGGCTGTCCCTGCCAGAACCCAGAGCTCTGCAGCTCATTACATCCACCCAGCTTAGAACATAGTGTAACACCACTCGTTGCTATGGAAACACGTCCCTCGTGAGTCCTTGTCTGCCACCACCTAACTAGCTACCAAAAGTGTCCATTCAGTCTCACACGGCGTGTTCTAGTGAACCAGCTCTGGAAATATGCCAGCCACTTCAAAGCAGGGCACGGCCTCCTGTTCTCTGGGAGACTTTAGTTGGAACGCTTTTGCGCTCAGCCTCATGTGCACCAAGAGATTGGTTCCAAATAGGAAAAGGAGTATGTCAAGGCTGTATATTGTCACCCTGCTTGTTTAACTTATANTTGCCTGGAGAATCCCAGGGACAGGGCAGCCTGGTGGGCTGCCGTCTATGGGGTCGCACAGAGTCAGACATGACTGAAGTGTCTTAGCAGCAGCAGCAGCAGCTAATAGCTATGGCTATCTTTTCTGGGTGATGTAAGTGCTCTGAAATTAGATAGCAGTGATGGTTGTACAACACAGTGAATATACTAAAAACTACTAAATTGTAAATGGTGACATTTATGTTATGGGAACTATTTCTCAAAAAAAAAAAATATTGGATACTTCCCTACCTGATGTAATTAGCTTATCCCGACTAGACCTTTGCTAATCGTTGGGTACTTTTTGTTCAGGGATTTGGGTTATTTGTTAAAGCATCCCTAGGAGACAGCCCACTGTGTTTGACAGGAGTGATGTAACTTTCACCAAAATTCAGCAAACACTTTCTTGTGGCTTCCCTGTTCTTGTACTGAGTTCCTTGGGAACTGCTTGACACTGCAGAAGTGAGATTATTCCCTGCATTGGAAATGAAGAGATTGGATTAAATTATGGATTTCATTATTTTTCTCCTCATCCCTCCTGGTAGACATTTTCTTAAGCATCCCACTTGGGATACATTAACCCTCATCTAGTTTGGTTTGCTTTTCCAGTAAGATTTGTGTATCCTAAGGAAACCCAAGTAGTGTTTCCTGCCTCATTTGCTTTCAAATCCAGCAAGTATATACAGAAGTCCATTAGGAAAATACAGCAGTGGAGGGAAAAACACCCTTAACCACCCTTTATATCCAGTCAAAGCTAGCTTTTTAAAACATGTGTTGGAGAGGTATTCATCCAGAAAATTCAGTGGAAGAACGTAAAGCTTTAAACCCACTGGCAGATGCAAAGCGGGCCTCCATTTCTTTGTCTTTAGCTCATAGCAGACGTTGGTAATCGACAATTGCACTTTCTCGTCACTAAACTCCGTGCACAGATGCCTCCAAGAGAGCCCCCGAGGCAGCCACCACCAATTGACCAGTGTTGGCTCTCAAGATGAAATTTATTTGCAGTCCCATCTTTACAGCCTGAAACAATCGATATAAGGGACTAAAAGGACTTTCTTTTCTGAGCATGGAGGCTGTGTAGGTTTTTAACACCATATAACAGTCCATGCTATAGGGACCAATATGTAAAGTGGTAATCAATAAGTCCGCCTCCATCCATCCATCCAGAAAAATATTTATTGGTCTAGGCGCTGATTATCCAGAGATGAGTTAGCATAGCGCCTAAGAGAAGGAAATGGCAACCCACTCCAGTGTTCTTGCCTAGAGAATCCTGTGGATGGAGGAGCCTGTCTGGCTGCTGTCCATAGGATCGCAGAGTCAGATACGACTGAAGTGACTTAGCATGCAGCATGCAGGCAACCAAGCAAAACTCCCAATACAAAAATGACACCTGTCCTTCAGAGAGATTCCCTTAAGAGAAAGAGAGGAATTCAGCTAAGAGGAGTCTCCAAGGCATTTCTGTAACTTCCTGCCAGGAGCAGGGAGCCGGTCTGGGAAGTTATGCAAAGTGTTAGAGGGTCTCCCTGACCTTCAGACTCCACTGTTTCTACAGTAGCATAATGAAAGATTGACAGCAGTGAAATCTGCTTGTTGGCATTATTCAAGTAAGTAGGAACATGCCTCTGGGCACAGCTGAGCATAACTTTCCTCTTAGCCCCTTGGACACCAGGAGATTTACTGGGGGGCGGGGGTGGAAATGTCCCCTTTCGACCTTGCTTTGCAGCACTGCTGTCCCCCTCTGCTTGCATGCTCTGAGCAGTCAGAATCATGGAAAAGCCAGCGATCATGGCAAGTCAAGTCAGTAACTCTCTGAAACTGACTGATAGTGGACAGCAGGCAGGAACATGCTCTACCTGGGTTCCCCGCTGTTCTGACATTGAGGACTCAGACCCTCCATGACAGTGTCTCTCCTTTTGTGGCTGCACCACGCCGTCCATCTCCTGCCAAGCCGGTGATTGTTCTAGTGATCGTTCTCTCAAAATAGCTCCACTCCAGGGACAGCCCCATCCCATTTCTCGAGAAGAGAAATGAATAGGCGTGGGCCGATGTGCACCGAGGGTTGCAGTCCAGCTGCCAGTCTGGGAGTTGAGCTTGACTTGGAGGGTCAGGTAAGCGAGCCATGGTGCAGATGCTTGGAAATGCATGAGACAGCTACAGTACAGGGGAGCTTCTTAAAAAAAAGAAAGAAAGAAAGGGGAGAAACCGATTCCCCAATGCATCTTCACATTCGTTCGCTGTTATTACAAGCACTCATGTCCATTTGACGAGATACATTTCCTNAAAAAGAGACAGTACAGGGGAGCTTCTTAAAAAAAAAAAAAAAAAGAAAGAAAGGGGAGAAACCTATTCCCCAATGCATCTTCACATTCGTTCGCTGTTATTACAAGCACTCATGTCCATTTGACGAGATACATTTCCTGGAGGAGACGGCGCTTAGCCCCGCGCAGGGATAGGCAACTAACTCACGTCTCAAACCATTATAGAATTTCTCATTTCTATTGGCATATTCTATCAAGGAACATAAGTTCTATGGGGATTGGCAGACTAGCCAAGGTGACTCATTTGAGCTGAAAAGAGAGAAAGAGAAAGAAGTCGGGAGGGGAAGGAATGTGAAAGTCTCTCGGCTGCATTGCACGAAATGGCTCTGCTTAAATTTTATTGAGGATCATGCTCTGACCAAGTGCCTACAAGGTTTAGTATCCTTGTCCAAGGATATTAAATACAGAGGAGAATCCTTTCTTACCTGTTTAAATTTCCCAAAGAATCAGAGTCTGTCCCAGCTGACTTTTTGAAAGTGGCTTTCTATAGAAATGCAGAGGCAGCGTGGCATAGAGGAGAAAGTACTGGAATTAGTGAGAAAGCTGAGGATGAAGTCGCTGCTGTGTATTAACCAGGTGTCCTCAGACATGCATGTTAATCTCTCTGGGCCTCAGTTTCCTTGTGTACCGGTTGCTGTAGTTACATCTCCCAGTGTTACTGTAGTTACACCTCCCCCCACAAAGATAAGATAGGAAAACACTTTGTAAATAGAAATGCAATATAAAAATATGGTACACGAGTGTCTCATCGTATTTAGAAATCCTGTGTGTCCCTAGCCAATACTGTCTATCAATAAGCAATTATGTAAATATAGGTTTTTAAAGTAAAATTAATTGGCTCATTTTTTTTCTGCTTATCAAAGGACAAATTGTTTTCATTACAAAAAAATTTTACAGCACAGAAGAACAAAAGGAAAGTTAAAAACACCCATAATTGGAAGCAATCCCCTTTTGCTAAATATTTATACAGAGTTTTTGCTATAATAAAACAAATCAGTTGCAGTTAAAAAAAAAAAAACTCAGAATCTGAATGGTTTAAAACCACAGTGGCTATTTCTTGTTTATATCAGTGGCTCTAGACCTGGGCTAATTCTGCCCACCGCCCCAGAAACACCAGAGACATTTTGCGGTGTCGGGGGATATTTTTGGTTTTGCCCTAAGAAGAGGTTACTCCAGGCAGGTAGTGGCAGCTAGAGATGCTGCTAAACACACACAGGAGAACCCTCCACAACCAGCTCTGAAGGGCGAAAGTGCTGTGGTGGGAAACCCTACTTCACATGTTCATTTCAGGTGACATTGAACTTTGCTCAATATCAGTCTCACTCAAGGACAGGGAACTGTGGAGCTTCCACTCTCAGGAACATGACTAGTACTCTACTGCAAAGGAAAGAGAAGATGGGTGAATTATGCACTAATCCCTAAAGTCTTCTGCTTGCAAGCGTCACATATCGTTTAAGCCCTTCACCTATGGACCAAAAGCAAGTCAGATCCTAACTTCTGTGGAGCAGGAATTACAGCCCTCTGGTGTTCCTGGGTGGCGGGGCACCAAATATCCCAATGAAAGGCCCTTAAGACTTACAGTAAAACTTTGGGAGGCCGGTCCTCATGGTTAGTCTTTGTGTGCACCCTTAATTCTTTTCCTGAAAGCAACTCTTAAGGATTTTATGCGAATTGCCAAATTGTCCTTCTGAAAGCTTGTACCAGTTACCCTGCATACCCCTAGAGAAGGAAATGGGAACCCACTCCAGTATTCTTGCCTGGAAAATCCCAAGGACAGAAGAACTTGGCGGGCAAAAGCATGTGGGGTTGCAAAGAGTTGGACACAACTGAACAACTAAGCACACACACACACACACACACACACACACNCACACAGAGGCTTGTTTCTTCCCTCCTCTTTTGCTCTCTTTCTTTCTCTTCCTTTCCATATGTGTTATTCACTTGCTGTTAAAGACATATCCTTCTCTTTACCAGGTACTTTTATTTCAAACTGATTCCTACCATCCACAAAGGAAACACTGTTGATATAATTGTTTGATTTTAGATGGGAACTCTTCTTTCCTCATTAATCAACATTCATTGAATTTATGTTTAACTACAAAGTAAAAAGATTGGTTCTGTTAAAGGAAATCATACTTCAGGGGAACAGGCAGGAAGATATTTTATAAAGCAAGTGAGCTTTGACCTTTATCCACGATAGGCAGAAAGCTGATTTTGAAGTCAAAACACCTCTTTCAACCTGGATTTCTTAAGAGGGTGGGAAAAAAGAGGGACACACCCATACAGGTCCTCTCTTAATGATCTCTTGTCTCACTGTGTCTGCATCCTTCCGCTCCATTCTCTTGGCTGAAAGTTCCCTGGTTCTGGTTCTGCTTTTCCTAAAGCGCTTCCTCTCCCCAGCCCGTGTTCCTGCTCTCTCTTGTCTTCCTACCTGGACTGCATCGTGGGACTCATCAATGATTGGGCCTTACCCAATCATGTATATCTGAGATCCACGCTTTGTGCTTTAAAACAGGATTTTAGCCATTGGCCCAGATATAAGATTTAGGAGTAGATGCTCTATATATCTTGAGGTGAGAAAAGTCATGTAGAAAGGACTTGATGGGATTAAAAAAAACCCTATATAGAACCTAAGAAAGTCAACTTTGGTACAAGATATGTCAAATATTGACAATCGTGAGTCAGGATATTTCCTTTAACATGTATCTGTGTGTATGTGTGATGATGAATGAGGCTAGATGAGGGATTCTTGTGTGTGTGATGCATATGTGAATGAAGTTAATTATTGTATAGGTGAATGAAGGGATTGTTGTATATGTGAATGAAGTTAATTACATTGCTACCTTGAAAAGAGTGTTCAGGTGGATGTTATAGATAATAAAGAATTAAAAATGACATAAAGAAAAACTAAAGATTTGATTGTACCATGAAATATTATTAAAATTAATAGCATTTGTGCCATTATGTAACTAGACTATTTATGCCTAATAATCAGTAATTACATGGTATTTTATATAAAAAATATATATATCCCATAATTCTCAGACAAACCCTGTTTTAATTTTGTTTGATGATGGTAGGTTTTATGTTTATTGGTCTTATGGAATGAACAATTTTTATAAAGGAGAACTTATTGGTTTAATAAAGGACAGCTAATTGCTTATTGGTTGTGACCTTGCTTATTTTAAAATATATTTAAATATATATCTTCACATCTCTTCCCTGGTGGCCCAGATTATAAAGAATATGCCTGCAATGCAGGAGATGCAGGTTCAATCCTTGGGTCAGGAAGATCACATGGAGAAGGAAATGGCAACCCACTCCAGTGTTCTTGCCTGGAGAATCCCATGGACAGAGGAGCCCGGTGGAATACAGTCCATAGGGTCTTAAAGAGTCAGACATGATTGAATGACTAACACACANTCCCATTCTGTTGTTTTCCTCTATTTCTCTGCATTGATCGCTGAAGAAGTCTTTCTTATCTCTTCTTGCTATTCTTTGGAACTCTGCATTCAGGTACTTATATCTTTCCTTTTCTCCTTTGCTTTTTGCTTCTCTTCTTTTCACAGCTATTTGTAAGGCCTCCCCAGGCAGCCATTTTGCTTTTTTGCATTTCTTTTCCATGGGCATGGTCTTGGTTCCCTTCTCCTATACAATGTCACAAACCTTATTCCATAGTTCATGAGGCACTCTATCTATCAGATCTAGGCTCTTAAATCTATTTCTCACTTCCACTGTATAATCATAAGGGATTTGATTTAGGTCATACCTGAATGGTGTAGCAGTTTCCCCTACCTTCTTCAGTTTAGTTCTGAATTTGGTAATAAGGAGTTCATGATCTGAGCCACAGTCAGCTCCTGGTCTTGTTTTTGTTGACTGTATAGAGCTTCTCCATCTTTGGTTGCACAGAATATAATCAATCTGATTTCGGTGTTGACCATCTGGTGATGTCCATGTGTAGAGTCTTCTCTTGTGTTGTTGGAAGAGGGTGTTTGCTATGACCAGTGCATTTTCTTTGCAAAACTCTATTAGTCTTTGTCTTGCTTCATTCTGCATTCCAAGGCCAAATTTGCCTGTTACTCCAGGTGTTTCTTGACTTCCTTGCATTCCAGTCCCCTATAATGAAAAGAACATTTTTTTTGGTTGTTAGTTCTAAAAGGTCTTGTAGGTCTTCATAGAACCGTTCAACTTCAGCTTCTTCAGGATTACTGGTTGGGGCATAGACTTGGACTACCGTGATACTGAATGGTTTGCCTTGGAAACGAACAGAGATCATTCTGTCGTTTTTGAGATTGATCCAAGTACTGCATTTTGGACTCTTGTTGACCATGATGGCTACTCCATTTCTCCTGAGGGATTCCTGCCCGCAGTAGTAGATGTAATGGTCATCTGAGTTAAATTCACCCATTCCAGTGGCCGGGAGGAGCAACCCCACATCCAAGGAGTGGTGGCTGGGCGGGCGCAGGAGGGCCTAGAGGAACTATCCCTTGTTGAAGGTCAGGAAGGGTGGCGGTGAGGAGATACCCCTCATCCAAGGTAAGGAGTGGCGGCTGCACTACGCTGGAGCAGCCGTGAAGAGATACCCCATGCCCAAGGTAAGAGAAACCCAAGTAAGATGGTAGGTGTTGCAAGAGGGCATCAGAGGGCAGACACACTGAAATCATACTCACAAAAACTAGTCAGTCTAATCACACTGGGACCACAGCCTTGTCTAACTCAATGACACTAAGCCATGCCCGCAGGGCAACCCAAGACAGGTGGGTCATTGTGGAGAGGTCTGACAGAATGTGGTCCACTGGAGAAGGGAATGGCAAACCACTTCAATATTCTTGACTTGAGAACCCCATGAACAGTATGAAAAGGCAAAATGATAGGATACTGAAAGAGGAATGCCCCAGGTCAGTAAGTGCCCAATATGCTACTGGAGATCAGTGGAGAAATAACTCCAGAAAGGATGAAGGGATGGAGCCAAAGCAAAAACAATACCCAGCTGTGGATGTGACTGGTGATAGAAGCAAGGTCCAATGCTATAAAGAACAATATTTCATAGGAACTTGGAATGTCAGCTCCATGAAACAAGGCAAATTGGAAGTGGTCAAACAGGAGATGGCAAGAGTGAACGTCGACATTCTAGGAATCAGCAAACTAAAATGGACTGGGATGGGTGAATTTAACTCAGATGACCATTATATCTACTACTGAGGGCATGAATTTAACTCAGTTGTCCTGTATCCTTAGTATATTCTCCAATCAGTGACAGTACTTCAGCCTTTCTTATTCTTTGTTGACTGACACTTTTGAAGAGTACTGTTCAGTTATTTTAATAACAATCTTTTTCTCTCAAAATAAAGTTATTTTCTTTTAAATCAGTAGCATGTCATTGTTTTTCATTTTCTCAGTGGGTGACTGGTTGACACATAGAACTAAAAGCACCACTGGATTTTTCTAGCTGAAGGAGATTGGATTCCAGAGTCCCAGCTCTTATTATTTATGCACTTTGGTTCCTAAATGTCAAAATAAAAGGAAAGCTTAAAGCCTCATGATGTCTCCTAAAATTTAAAAGAAAAGAAAAAGAAGGAAAATGATGTAACCCTCTGCTCCTCTTCCCTGACACAAGTAGAAAGGGTTAGCTTAGATTAGGATCATGAAAGTCAGAGGGAAACCTCTACATTTTCTCTAATTTCACACATTATGCATAGTTACTGCTAGCACATATGCTTTCAATCATCCCTTGTCTTAAGAACAGTGCAAATGTGGGTGTTAAGAGAATTGAACCTGCCAAAGATATTTGACATCACAATGCCCTTGAAAGAGCTATCAACAAAACCCAGATATATACAGATGTACATCTCAGCAGTTCTATTTTATTAAACTCACAACATTTCCACCCAATTTAAATTCACTCTGATAGCACACGTTGTGATGGATTGGGGTGGTGGTTTCCTTTCCAGTTGGCTCTGAAAATGTCCTATTAAGCCAGACCACAATCAGATGCCAAGTTCATAATTAGCTTTCTCCTTCCACTTGGGTCTCTTTTGTTTTTTGAGCTGACATGCAGGGATGAGGTGAGAATAAGATCTGCTAGAAGAAATGTGACAATGGCTGTGCAAATCCATTTTAAGAGCAGTGGCTCTTGTTACTTTAAATGTTAGCTGTGGATTTCCAGCTAAAGGCTGTATTTCTACAACAGTGATTGAAAACCGGTGGCCTCTGGGTCAAATATGGCTCACAGATGTGTTTTATTTGGCTAGTCCAATGTTATGAAAGCATCTGAATTTGTGGCCAACATTTACATATTAAGAGAGTCTACATAAAAATATGGATTTCTGGAATCTTGTGAAATGATGTGGCCACATTGGGCCTACTTTTCCACATGGCAACAGTTGGCTGGGGCTGAAGAGCAGCTGGCCTTTGGAGATGAAGTATGTACCATCTGGTTAACATAATTTCTACCCATCTCACTTCTCCTGTTTATGTAACTTGCCTCATCTCTGTGGGTGTTTGGATTTTCAACACTAGCTTATAATCAAAAATAAAGAGAACTTTGATTATTTAAGCTTCTGGTTCCACCAAGGTGATAAAAAACTGGAGTGAGGAAAGATGATCTGTGACTTAGTCTAGGATCCTTCGTTCATTGTTCAGTCGCTAAGTCGTGCCCAACGTTTTGTGACCCCATCAACTGCAGCACACCAGGCTTTTCCTCCTTCACTGTCTCCTGGAGTTTGCTCAAACTCATGCCCATTGAATAAGTGACGTCATCCAACCATCTCATCCTCTGTCGATCCCTACTTCTCCTGCCCTCAATCTTTCCCAGCACCAGGGTCTTTTCCAATGAGTCAGATCTTCATATCAGGTGGCCAAAGTATTGAAGCTTTAGCTTCAGCATCAGTCCAATATTCAGAACTGATTTCCTTTAAGACTGTCCTTTAAGCAGGACATGTGAGCATTCCATCATTAGCCCACAGTCAGAATTCAGATATGAGTAGAGGCCACATTTGTGGTTTATCGCTGAAAATGATGACTCATATGAGAACTGGATATGACTCAGACATGAGCCTGCTGCACGTGAGCACTTTAGTCATATCAATGTTTCCTTTGGTGAGAATCCTCCTCAAGCACTGTGATGTGTTTACAGGGACTTTAACAAGAACAGCACAAAAGTACAAATTGTGTAATTATTTACATGAAGTTTCAAATCACTAATTGATCCAGTCCTGCTGGTATGATAGCTGGTATCACTTAGCTACCCAATGAAAACTGACAGAATCTCCTGAAGAAAAAGGACATCATCAGCAAAATAGGATCAAAACAAATAATGGGATCTTATAGGAAAACACTCTGCAAAGAATCACTTTGTAGTCATCAGAGCACTCAAATATGGCACTGGGACCTCTTAGTCCTTCAGTCACTGAGGCTTTCAGATAGAGGTAGGACTCCTCAAGTTGGTATAGAGAGAATTATTACCATAACTAAGGCACTGGGTAGGAATATTTGAAGTTTCTATTTCAAACAGCTGTGTGTGTGTGTGTGTGTGTGTGTGTGTAAAGTAGTAGTAATAGTAGTCAGAGAAAGAGAGAGGGGACACAGACACAACTTTGGAGGAAGGTAGAGAAGAGACTGGAAGTTTCTGGTGTATGAGTTGCCATCTGAAGGCTGGGTCTGGCTGTGATAGTATAGGAGAAGATTCAGCTAGGATGGGGAAGAAAAAAGGGTTATGACTTAGCATAATAAGAAAGTGCAAAAGACCAGGAACAAAAGCTTGGCTCTGGGACTAGACAGACCTGGGTTCAGATCCCATCTTGCCATCTTTTAGCATGATGTGCTAAATAAAGCACACGAGTTGCACTTCCAAGTCTTCATTTTTGCATTCATAAAATGAAATAATATTTCCTTTCTCAAATGGTTGCTGCTGCTAAGTTGCTTCAGTTGCATCCGACTCTGTGCGACCCCATAGACAGCAGCCCACCACGCTCCCCCGTCCCTGGGATTCTCCAGGCAAGAACACTGGAGTAGGTTGCCATTTCCTTCTCCAGTGCATGAAAGTGAAAAGTGAAAGTGAAGTCGCTCAGTCGTGTCCAACTCTTAGTGACTTCATGGACTGCAACCTACCAGGCTCCTCTGTCCATGGGATTTTCCAGGAAAGAGTACTAGAGTGGGTTGCCATTGTCTTCTCTACCTCAAATGGTTATTGAGAGAATTAAGTGATGTGGAGTTTTATATATATATATATATATATATATATATATATATACACACACACACACACGCACACACACATATATATGGATACACACACACACATATAGCACCTAAGTATAGTAGCAGGGATATAGGTTGTTTGATAAATGATTATTATTGTCAGATTCTTACCATGAACTGTAATTTCCCCTGGGGTCAGTCCTCTTCTTGATTTATCTTGGCTGGATTGCTTCTAAAGATAAAATATCACTATCAAGTTCTTTTAAACTTGGGGAAATCACTTCTCTTCTATAAACTTGATTTTTCCCCTTATAAATGAAAAGACTGGATTAGATGCTTCTAGAACTTTCCTCTCAACCCCACTCCTTGTGTTCTATTTCATTATCACAGATAAGCACACCTGACTCTCGTTATTGCCCTCACAGGACCCTGGCTCCCTGCTCTCACTACCCCTACAGCATAAGCACATACGTGTACACACACACACACACACACACACACACACACACACACACACATATGAGCACGCATCACCAATTCATTCTGCTACTCCCTTTCTAGACAAATTTGGCATCTCTGGTTGAGTCATGTTTTTCTATGAAATAAATGAGGCATAAAATTCCACTTGGAAGGAAGCCAGGCTTCTCTAATCCTCAAGGGGGAAACTGCGTCTCTTGCTGGGGGGGCACCAGTGCCGGAGAGGCTGCTGCAGACATGGGCTTTCCTACTGGCGCAAGAGACCCAGTGAGAGAAGGAGTCCTGCCAGGTATGGGTTCATTGGAAAGGCCACAACTCCAAAATATCCCAGATTCACAAGAGGAGCAAATCCTATCTCTCCTGTGATCATTCTCATCTAGA
>SJYV01053665.1:0-17568 GCA_006410875.1 Neotragus pygmaeus | reverse complement strand
GATGATCCAGCAGATGTTGACAATTTGATCTTCGGTTCCTCTGCCTTTTCTAAAACCAGCATGATCATCTGGAAGTTCATGGTTCACGTATTGCTGAAGCCTGGCTTGGAGAATTTTGAGCATTACTTTGCTAGCATGATAAATGAGAGCAATTGTGTGGTAATTTGAACAATCATTGGAATTGCCTTTCTTTGGGACTGGAATGAAAACTGACCTTTTCCAGCCCTGTGGCCACTGCTGAGTTTTCCAAATTTGCTGGCATATTGAGTGCAGCACTTTCACAGCATCATCTTTCAGGATTTGAAACAGCTCAACTGGAATTCCATCACCTCCACTAGCCTTGGGTGTTGCAAGAGGGTATCAGGGGGGCAGACACACCAAAACCATAATCACAGACAACCAGTCAATCTGATCACATGGACCACAGCCTTGTCTAACTCCATGAAACTAAGCCATGTCCTATGGGGCCACCCAATATGGGTGGGTCATGGTGGAGAGCGCTGACAGAACCTGGTCCACTGGAGAAGGGAATGGCCAGCCAGTTCAATATTCTTGCCTTGAGAACCCCATGAACAGTATGAAAAGGCAAAATGATAGGATGCTGAAACAGGACCTCCCTAGGTCAGTAGGTGCCCAAAATGCTACTGGAGATCAGTGGAGAAATAACTCCAGAAAGAATGAAGGGATGNGATCTCCTTCAGAATGGACTGGTTGGATCTCCTTGCAGTCCAAGGGACTCTCAAGAGTCTTCTCCAACACCACAGTTCAAAAGCATCAATTCTTCAGCACTCAGCCAACTCTCACATCCATACATGACCACAGGAAAAACCATAGCTTTGACTAGACGGACCTTTGTTGGCAAAGTAATGTCTCTGCTTTTCAAAATGCTATCTAGGTTGGTCATAACTTTTCTTCCAAGGAGTGAGCATCTTTAAATTTCATGGCTGCAGTCACCACCTGCAGTGATTTTGCAGCCCCCCGCCCAAATAAAGTCTGACACTGTTTCCCTTGCTTCCACATCTATTTCCCATGAAGTGATGGGACCAGATACCATGATCTTCATTTTCTTTTTTATCTTTGTTTTTTGAATGTTGAGCTTTAAGTCAATTTTTTCACTCTCCAGTTTTACTTTCATCAAGAGGCTTTTTAGTTCCTTTTCACTTTCTGCCATAAGGGTGGTATCATCTGCATATCTGNTTTCCTATGAAGGGATGGGACCAGATGCCATGATCTTTGTTTTCTGAATGTTGAGCTTTAAGCCAACTTTTTCACTCTCCTCTTTCACTTTCATCAAGAGGCTTTGTAGCTCCTCTTCACTTTCTGCCACAAGGGTGGTGTCATCTGCATATCTGAGGTTATTGATATTTCTCCTGGCCATCTTGATTCCAGTTTGTGCTTCTTCCAGCACAGCATTTCTCATGATGTGCTCTTCATAGAAGTTAAATAAGCAGGGTGACAATATACAGCCTTGACATACTCCTGTTACTTGGGATAACAGGGCATTACTCCAAGGCTGTTCTTGACTGTTTCTCCCTGGTCTCCTGTCTTCTCCCTTCCCTAATTAACTGCTCTAATCCACCAATTGGAACTCAGGGAAGGTCATGGAGGCTGAATGAAGGTGTTTTTCTGAAATCAAGGAAATGGAGCACACAAAGGCCCTGTGCCCAGGAGCCACACAGGGCCTTGCAATATCATCTTAGAACATTTCCTTTCTGTTTTTCTGGTGGAGCTTTGGGAAAAAACAAAGGAAAGTCCTAGATTTTCAGCTTCAAAATTCCTTCCAAAATAAGACCTCTTTGTTCTCTTAAGGAGATAGTGGTTGATCTTCGAGACATGAAATGATATCCCCATTTTAGAGTTAGAATATTTTGGGGACAGAGAAGTCAAGTCGTTTTTCCAAGATGACAGCATTTGCAGGGAGGCAGTGGCTCAGTGCATTCATATTGAAGGAAAAAAACAGTGGTGTGACTAGGCAGTTGTCACTTTCCTGACATGTTACGCTGTCCTGCCTACTCAGTGCCTTGCAGTTGACCTCTAGCAATGTCACCACCACCAATAAAAGCCAACATTAGTTGCTGAATACAAAATGACCAGGCTAAACAGCCACACGTTACTCTTCTGCAAAAAATGGAACTAACATGACCTAGTATTTTTACGATAATGCCTGCAATTAACTAACCAAGCTGAACGAGCCTTGGAATTCATCTGGAAGAAGCCTATCACTGCCAGTTTTCTGAAACTGAAGACCTGACAGATTTGTGAGTTGTGTGTTTTAGAGAGAGGAAAAAAAAAAAANACTCTCTTGCTTTTTCAATGATCCAGTAGATGTTGGCAATTTGATCTCTGGTTCCTCTGCCTTTTCTAAAACCAGCTTGAACATCTGGAAATTCACAGTTCACATATTGCTGAAGCTTGGCTTGGAGAATTTTGAGCATTACTTTACTAGCATGTGAGATGAATGCAATTGTGCGGTAGTTTGAGCATTCTTTGGCATTGCCTTTCTTTGGGATTGGAATGAAAACTGACCATTTCCAGCCCTGTAGCCACTGCTGAGTTTTCCAAGTTTGCTGGCATATTGAGTGCAGCACTTTTACAGCTTATCTTTTAGGATTTGAAATAGCTCAACTGGAATTCCATCACTTTTAAGTTCTTTAAATTATATAAAAAGAGTAATGTGAAAGTGAAAGTTGCTCAGTCATGTCTGACTCTTTGTGACCCCATGGACTTCTCCAGACCAGAATACTGGAGTGGGTAGCCTTTCCCTTCTCCAGGGAATCTCCCCAACCCAGGGATCAAACTCAGGTCTCCTGCTTTGCAGGTAGATTCTTTACCAGCTGAGCCACAAAGGAAGCTCAAGAATACTGGTTAAAAAGATTAATACACACAAATGATTTAAAAAATCCAGCTGTACAAAATATATGCAGTAAAAAAAAAAATAAATCCCCAGACCAACCCAGCTTCCTCCCAGAGGCAGCCACTGATAATTTTTTTGTATTTCCTTTCAGAATTTTTCTTTATGTAAACATACAGCTATCTATTTCTTTTTTATTCAACTGGTGACATATGATACACACTGTCCAGGACTTTGTTCTGTCCATCAAATGACGTATCTTAGAGCTCCTTCTATAGTAGCACATATTAGTCTCTACTTTCCTTCTTTAAAAAAGTGGCAGGCTTTGCCATTGAATGGGTACACTTTCATGCATTTAATCAGATTCCTACTAAATGGGCACTTAGGTTATTTCTAGTCTTTTATTTGAAAAATACTACAGTGGTCATGATTTCACCTAGATCTTTGTGTTCATAAGTGAGACTACCTGTTGGATTTATTTTAGCAGCTGTTTATACGACCATGTGAAGATTCTGGTCCCCTTCGATGACATGACAAGCCTTGGCAGAATTTTGAGGCATGCATCTGAGCTGAGAGGTTGTACAGTATGAGCATAGAAGGAGACAAATGGAGCCCAGAGGCTGTCTGATCTGTTAATGGATTTTGGAAGTCACGAGGTGTGAGAAAAAGAGGGGGCCCCAATCCAGGCATATCTGAGACAATGAAGGAAATTCTGAAGTTCTTCTGTCTGCAGGGGCCCAGGCCTTATTAGGTCTAGCAGCCNGGTTTCTGTATAGAGCAGTAGAGTGTGGCTGAATCCTCTTTCTTCTGAGGAGCTGGAGTCTTTCCCTGTAACAGATAATGCCAGACTGTCCATAATCTGTCTCTTATACACATCTAGATGTGTATAAGAGACAGGTCTAGCAGCCTCTCCAACCTCACTGAAGGCGGTAGCTGCTTTTCTTTTCAGGGGACATTTTCATAGGCAGATATTTCAGGAGACTTAAGGTCATTCTGTTTTGGTGGTGGCACAACCTGTGAGCCAAAAGACACACAAGGATATGGTTAATAAAGCCTGGAAGGTACCAATTTTCTCAGCCCTTGTGCTGGGAGGAGAGAGGAAGGTAAGGCCAAGCTATGATTGGTCCATCCTATAGAAGTAAGGTCATATGGATTGGCCTAGGGATGGAACAATCATTCAAACTGATGATAAGCATTTATGGAAAATCTCCTAATGGTAAGCGCCATGTGCCAGGCTCTCTGGAAGGGAGATTTAGGACAGTTTTGTGCAACAAGTTGAGGGGGTTCATAAATGATAATAAAAGGCCTTGCTCTCAAGAGGATACAGTTTAGGATCCCAATCTTCACCCTAGCAAGAGACATTTATATAAAGATAATTCAAGTTTTAGAGGTTGAGTTCCATAGTAATAGTCCAAACCATTAGACCTTCATGTTCCAAGGGTTCTGGGAATCCCTTGTTTGTGAGTGTTCAGGAAAGGCTCAAAAGAGCAGATGAGACATGAGCTGAGGCAGAGGGAAGGTCTGCTGTTCTTCAGTCACTAAGTCGTGTCCATTCTTTGCCACCCCATGGGCTGTAGCCCACCTGGCTCCTCTGTTCATTTTCCAGGAAAGAATATTGGAGTGGGTTGCTGTTTCTTCCTCCAGGAAATCTTCCCAATCAAGGGATCATACCTGAGTCTCCTGCCTTGTAGGTGAATTCTTTGTCACTGAGCCACCTGGGAAGCCCAGAGAGGAGGTCAGGTACCAGCACAAACTTCTTTGAGATATCATGCAGATACAAGTGTTAGAAAATAATAACTAAAGAAGGCTTGAGGATTTCCTGATCAAGTGGGAAATAGTGGCTTTAGGAAACCCAGAACTAGGATTCCTTAAAATTCTGAAGGTAAAGAATAAATTTGATCAGGAGGTTGGCTCAGGAAATGCATTGATTTTTCACTTGTATTGTGGGTGAGGGTGCTTTTAGGGACCTTAAGTTCCTAGAGTGGTGTAGGAATCATTCAGGGCTGACCAGACAAAGGGGATCTCATGACCTGTCTGAAACTTGGAGCAGGGACTGATGTTCATGACTTTAAGACTGACTAGTGCTGATGCAAACCCAAAGGGCCAGGCCTAAGCACCTTTGGGAATGGTGAATAATACAGATTTGGCTTCAAGGCCAAAGATAAAGTTCTTAGCTGGTTAAGCATTAGGCCATGTTCTAGAAATCAGGACATGAGGCAGAAGATGGTTGAATCAAACTATAGAGATGCACAAGTGTTTACCAAGCAAATTCTATCAGTCTTTTAAGGTCTAGTCCAAATTATTTTTTCCATGAAGTCATTCCTGTCTACCTCTGTGTAGTTCTATCTACCATTTCCAATGTATGAAAAACCCTTGGAAACTGCATACATAATATGTAGTCATGTAGAGTATTTTCTCTCCCCATCCAAGTTACTAATCACTCCAACTCTCCTACATTAAAGATAGATAATATAACAAGTCTTAAAAGTCAAGACTAGTGCCTTAAACATATCTGAATCCCCAGAGCACTCAGCCCAGTTCTGGGCAAACAAAAGGTATTCAGTAAATATCTACTGTTTGATTTATCAACTATGGAGAAGGAGCATAACTGAAAAACTTTGAGAGCAAAAAAAAAAAAAATCTTATTTGAAATTTTACAGGGAGGGAATTCTGGGGGAGACTTTGAAAGTGGAGCAGACAGCCAGATTCAGATCAAAGTTAATCGTTCAAGAGTTTTCAGGATTAATTAAAACCTCTAACCACTAGCTCTGTGCCCTAGTTTCCTAACCACTAGCTCTGTGTACTTAGGCAAACTTAGTTTCCTCAATCTCAGCTTCCCTGGCTATAAAATTTGCACAATAGCACACTTACAGAGGTATTAAAAGGATCAGATGAGACTATGTTTGTCAATGTTTTACAAACTATGAAAGCTCATATAAACTTATGATTAATGGGAATTTCTATGCTTAGTGCTCACTCAGTCATGTCTGACTCTGGCGACCCCAAGGACAGTAGCCCACCAGGCCCCTCTGTCCATGGGATTCTCCAGACAAGAATGCTGGAGTGGGCTGCCATTTCTATGCTTAAGGGATCTTTTAACACTATAATGAGAGCAATGTGCTGTAATTAATAGCACATTTTCCAAAAAATCTTGACATTATACTGTTGGTTATATTCCAGTTGTTTTGGAAAGTTTCCATTTGATGGATTAGAGATAGATTTGGAAACATATATGGACCATATAGTGTTTGTGTTTACAGACTCTCATTTTCGTCAGTGTTAAGACCAAGCAATATAAGATATTATTAAATTAATTAGAAATGTTCAGCTTTTGGCTGCACAGATGTAAATTAGGAATAATTGTTTCTAAAGACCAAGGAGTGTGTCAGGGGGTGCACAGTGGGTGGAGCTTAATTAAGTTCCTCTGTTTCAGTTAAAATGGTCTGGGTTTCACTTTATGGACCTCAGGATACAAAGGAAATTCTCACCGTCTGAGGTTTCTGTATAGAGCAGTAGAGTGTGGCTGAATCCTCTTTCTTCTGAGGAGCTGGAGTCTTTCCCTGTAACAGATAATGCCAGACTGTCCATAATCACCCAAAAAGAGTTTGCCAGAGGTTCGCCCTCAGTCCTTGAGGTGAAGGAACACCTCGCCAGGTTCTGGTTTCACACAGAGGGCGGTACTGCCTTTGTGCAGTGGAGACAGCACCTCTGTTTTTCCAGCACCTCCCTCATTTATGGCAGAAGATTGGGAGCTGAGAGATGGGTTCCTTTGCTTTGAGGGTCCCTGAGGTTGGTAAACATGGATAGAATCACAATTCTCTACCCATGCACCACTGTGCCTGTCCCCCAGTTTGGAGGGATTAGCCTTCCAGGATACTGGATGGCCCTCGAAGGGAAGGGCGAGGGAAGGTGTACTGATCAAAAGAGCTCACCTGCAAATTAAGGAACACGTGTGTGTACACCGTTTTCCCTTCAACAACAAGTGCTGGTGCCATGTCATCTGGAGTGGTGAGATCAAACTCTGCTTGGCCCTCAGAGTCCGAGTCAAGTCCGGCGTCCTCCCGAGTGAACGAGTCACACACCCGGTCTCTTCCATTGATGGGCAGGTGCATCCCTGTCCTCTCCTCATCCTCCTCAGTCGTCCCATTGCTGTCAGAGCTGCTGTCGGAGGCGTGCCTGGCAGTCTTAGGGAGAGTGTCCAGCTTCTCATACCCTTGGGGAAGCATGGAGTATGGTGTGTGGCCAGCAGTGGGCTCTGGAACACATTGTTCAGGGTTGGTAAAGGACGTACCAGCACCCCCTCTCTTGCTTTGTGTAAGGATTCAGGCTGCTCTGACTCCTACCCCAGGTGAGGTCTGGAGAGCTGGAGGAGAAGGAAGGTGTTTTCCTGTCTTCCCTCATGGGGCTCCATTCCTCTTCCCCCTCCCCTTCCTCCTCTCTTTCAAGCACTCACTCATTCATTCATTTGATAAACATTCATCGAGTGTGACATGTGATGGGCTTAGCATCTCTCAGTGAGCAAAACTGGCCTTGTTGAATAAAGTAAACTAGGTATTCTGGGGAAACATAAAGGTGAATTAGACCTGGTGTTGAAGGAGTACACTGTCTAGCTGGGAGTCAGATACATACATAAATCAAATTATGTCAGGCCAGCTCACAGGAAAACTAGGAGGAAAGTGCCTGAGTGAGAGGACATAGTCATCAGTTCAGAAGCAGAGAAGAGCTTATGAAAGGACGGAATTAAGGTGGGCCTTCACACTGGGACTTTGATGAGTGAAAGTGGATTCTTGGCGGAGAGAACAGCATGATTAAAGGCAGGTATGAAACGTGAAGCACCCTCTTTTGGGAAAGGATGATATTTAAAATATTTAGCAACCACCTGGTTTGGGCATAGGGCAATCAGAATGGGTGGCTGCTTTAAACAACTGGGTGGACCTCTACTGCCTTTGGGGCATATCAATCAACCCATTTGATCTACATGTAGAATAATAATGGCTTACAATTTTTTAGGTGCCAACTGTGGTGTCAGGCACTGTTCTAAAAACAATGCTTGTCATGAATAAATTCATTCAACCTGCCTAAAACCCCATTAAGCAAAGATAATAACTATCCTTATTTATGTTTCACAGGTTAAGAAATGGAGCACATTAAGGTTGAATATTTGCCCAAGTTTAAGTGGGAGAACCAGGATTTGAATGCAGGTAGTCTGGTCCCTGATGTTCTTACCTGCTACTCAATACTGCCCCCTATGACTTTTATGTAGGAAAAAAGTAGACTAAAGGTGACCTGGCCCAATATTGAGTGAGAATAGTACTTCTCTACCTGGGAAGCCAGGTAGTGCTAGTGGTAAAGAACGTGTCTGCCAATGCAGGAGACACAAGACATGCAGGTTCGATCCCTGGGTCAGGAAGATCTCCTGGAGAAGGAAATGGCAAGCCAGCCCAGTATTCTTGCCTGGAGAATCCCATGGACAGAGGAAGCCTGGTGGGCTTCTGTCAGCCGTGTCTGAGCCTCCCTGCTCTGACACACAGTTATCTCCTGTTGAGCGCTTACTGTAAACTCCCTGTTGCCCCTTGCAGTCCTCACAGCAACGCTGAGAGGTTGGTGCCCTCATTTTGCAAAGTAAGCAAACTAAGGTTTAGAGACTGAAATGCCGAAGATCACTAAAAAGGAGGAGAGCTAAGACCAAAACACAGCATTATCTGACCTCAGATCTTATACACCTGGGAATTCCCTGGTGGTCCAGTGGTTAAGAATCTGTCTTCCAACCAGGGGATGCAGGTTGGATCCCTGGTTGGGAAACTAAGATCCCACAGGCCACAGGGCAACTAAGCCTGTGCACCGCAACTCTTGAGCCCATGCTTCTCAACTAGAGAGCCTGCATACCACAAACCACAGAGCCCACATGCTCTGAAGCCCACACCACAGCTAGAGAGAAGCCTGTGTGCCACAACGAAGATCCATCGTTTGCAACTAAGACCTAACGCAGCCAAAAATAAATACATAAATAAATATTAAAGAATTTACACACATGACCACTAGGTTATCTTGCCTTTTGAGTAACAGACAAAGACCACAAGGAGCCATTGATGTTTATAGAATAGTCATAATTGGGCTTTGCAAAGTGGGATCAGAAGGGCTAAAAAGGAGAAAATCTGGGGAGGGAATGGCTAGTTAGGAAACTATTATAGTATTTTAAAGAAGTTATAAGGAATGGGAATGTCTTTTAATAAAGACTTGTTAAGGAATATCTGTAGAATGGAATAAATGAGAGTCAGTCTAAATCTACAATTAAGTTAAAAAAGCAGACTCAGAAAAATGTAATAGATTACTCTTGCATATGTGATCAAAGGAAAAATGTATAGCTTGTAAATGCATGCAAATACTCTCAAAGGATGTAAACATACACATATCTTAACAACGGAGGTCTTTTCAGGGAAATACCTGGGCATTGGGATTTGGAAGGAGGGGATTATTTTTAATTTATACCATGTGAATATTTGACTTTTCAATTAAAAAAAAAAGAACCTATTCAATAAAACAAAAAATTGGTGACAGCATGAACTCAGGCAGTGGCAGCGTCTTTAGAGAAAAGGAAGCTGAAGAGATAGTGGAGAAATGAAAGAAGAGGGACTTGGGCACTGGGGAGACGTGCTGGGGGAGGCAGGAGGGCCACAGAGGACAATGGCGTCCCCAGGACTTTTTCACTCTTCCTCTTGTGCCTAGGAAGCCAAGGAAGGGGACTTCAGGCTAGCGGAGACCAGGGTCTGTCCTGCCAGCTCTAAGGAGGAAGCTGTGGGAATCTCCAAAGTCCAGGTTTATTTCCATTTCTTGCCCCTTTTTTCCTGGTTACACTTTCCTATCAGAAAAGGCTACAATGTTAGACACTGAGCCCCTGGCTCCCCACAACAAGCCCTCTTCCTATTCTATCTCCTTGGGGCATCCCCTCCATGAGAGGTGACATAGGATTTTTTTTTTTTTTTGAAGGGTTTGACTGAGTGGTCAGGGTTTGGGGATTCCTTAGAACTCCAGAGCTCCAGAGTTCAAGGTGGGAGAGTAAGGTGCAGGCATCTCCGCTTTCCATCCCAAAGCTCAGCAGAACAGCTCCACTTTTACATGAGTTGTACTTTTGGGGTGTTGGATAATATTTTGTTTGAAGAAAGCATTCCTTAGCTTTTTCAAAAATCCAAAAACCACTGCTTCAGTAATACTCTTGGGTACTAGGTAACTAGAAAGTCTTATGAATTTTAATTTCAATGAAGTGTTAATTTTGCTTCTGTCACAGATTTGCTATTGCATCTGGTCTTTGTATCTCCATTCTTGGAGTGGAGCCAATAACTTCATCTTCATCATGGGGCACACTGCAGTAATGACAATCAATGCCTGAGGAATCCTAGAGATCCCAGAGGACAGACTACTTCTCCTAGCTCTGGTTACCATCTTTCAGGAGTCCAGCCTCCTCGTGTATTTTGTTTCCCCAAATTACCTTCCTTTAACAAGTTNGCTATTGCATCTGGTCTTTGTATCTCCATTCTTGGAGTGGAGCCAATAACTTCATCCTCATCATGGGGCACACTGCAGTAATGACAGTCAATGCCTGAGGAATCCTAGAGATCCCGGAGGACAGACTACTTCTCCTAGCTCTGGTTAACCATCTTTCAGGAGTCCAGCCTCCTCGTGTCTTTTGTTTCCCCAAATTACCTTCCTTTAACAAGTTGCTTCTTAAACTTTAACAGTCTTGTGATTCACCTACAAATCTTGTTAAAATACAGATTCATGTTCAGCATTATGGGGTGGTGCCCAAGATTTGCATTTCTAACAAGCTCCTTGGGATGCTCATGTTGCTGGTCACACATGCAGATCACACTCTGAATAGCCATGCTCTGGAGCTTCCATGTGGCCTGGGACCCCATAGCCTGGGTCACTGGTGACACATTACCTGGTGTGTCAACTGAGGTCTCAGCTTGACTGGAACTGAAAGCTGGGGCTGAACCTGGGAAACCAAGTTAGAGAAGTGTCAATAGAGCTGTGAGAGGAGAGAGTCTCTGATTTTGTGAGAGTCAGAGGAGAGGGAGAGAGATTTCTGAAGATGTAGACAGGGAAAAGGCTTTTGGGAGGAGGGTGAACCCTGATGTGAGTACAAGCCCACAGGAAGGGATGACCAGAGTCTAGGGTCATTTTCAGCTGAGGAGAATGCTCTGCAGCCTCCTGCCATCACTCTGGAAGGGAGAGCTATAATCCCTCTGTGGTAGCCACTTATCAGTTTGGTTTGCTGACTCACAGTAATTGTTCCAGGGACCCTGTGTTCTAACCAATCTGTTCTTCCTGGAAACTACTCCATCTCCTTTCAATATTCCAGAAAGAGCTGCCAATCACAAAAGTTCATCCTATTGCCCACAGTGATTAGTCCAAGCAATAGTCACATGACTTAAGTGGAGCCAATCAGGTTTCCAAGGTTCTGAAAACTGGCGTTGGTGGGGAAACATCTTTCTCCCCCTCCTGGTGTCTGAACTACTAGTACATGTGCATCTGGAGCTGCTAGCTGCTCTGTTTTGGTACATTTTATCCACCCTGTCCTTCAGTTGGCTGAGGAAAGAGAGCTAAGCTGGCTCAAAGGGAAAGATAGGGATGAAAGATGGAGCGCTGTAGTGACTTTTGAGTCTCTGGTGATGTTTATCTCTAGGCCAGCTCTTCCCCTCCTTCCCCAAAGATTGACCATATGAGCCCTCAGATAACAACTCACTCCCCTTACGCTTCTCCTCACCCTTTTTTGTCTAAGCTAGTTTGAGTTGGGTTTCAATTATTTGCAACTAAAGAGTCCCCACTGACATCCCTCCCTGATCACTCTGAGAAGAAATGAGGTCTTGAGAGAGAAGGGATAGAAGGGGATTATAAGAGGACAAGGATGTTTCCAAAGGTTCCAAGGAAATGGCCTAGTGCTGGCAGATGTCCCTGATCTCAGAAACTCACATCGTCTTTGTTGCTTCCAAAAGCACCAGCCAGAGATCCCAAAGCCCAGAAGGATGAAAAGAACCACCAGGGAGAGCCCGATCCAAAACTCTGTGCTTCTCTCAGGTCCTGTGAAAAGGAAACGGAGGATATTAGTATAAGTAATAACAAGAGAGTTAGGGCAAACTGTGGACAGAACAGAATAGCCATCCTACCTGCCTCTTAAAATCCCACACTATTGCAGAAAATATTCCTTTTCATTCATTCATTCTACAGCTGTGTATTGAGCAGTCATCCTCTAAGCAATACATTATAGCAGTAAGGCAGGTGCCACCCCTGATGGAGAGGTTTATCTTGCCCAGCGTCACAGAGAACCGGAGCTGGGACTTGAATGTGGGCTGCCAGACTCTAAAACACCCTTATCTGTCACACCACTGCCCTTCTCTAAAAACGGCATAAGGAGAGTTCTAGGTAGGTAGTTCTAGGTCCAGATTACTATTGATCAGGGCTCTAAACCCATTTGCCAGTCACAGCCTGACTCAGCATTTTTGCACCTTGGGTGACCTTCCTTTTCCCCCCCCCCTCTACTTCTCCCTAGGGAGGAGCAGAGCACAGAATGTTGAATCTCAATTCTGCTTTTGCTGTGTGATCTTGGTTAGTATGACTGAAGAATTAAACTATTTAATTTCAATTAATTAAAATTTAAATTTAAAAACAGTTATTCAATTCCTAATTGAAAAACTGTTAAGTATATTTGGAACAAGTTGGATAT
The DNA here is from genome assembly GCA_006410875.1 of Neotragus pygmaeus. NCBI lineage: Eukaryota > Metazoa > Chordata > Mammalia > Artiodactyla > Bovidae > Neotragus > Neotragus pygmaeus. Next base: position 4,996 of record SJYV01053665.1, on the reverse strand, counting down.
AAATGTATTTTTTCAATAGCAAATTTTATTAAATTTGAATACAGATCAAGTACTTCCCATGAGAATTTAGCATCTTCATTGAGATGTGCCATAAGGGTAAAATACATCCTGGATTTCAAAGGCTTCATACAAACTGAAATGCAAATTATGTCATGAATTAATTCTTTGCATTGATTACATGTTGAAGGATGATATTTTGGATATGTTGGGTAAAATAAAATATGTGATGAAAATTAATTTTACCTTTGCTTTTTCCTTTTCCATATGACTTAAAAATTTAAATTACCTACGTGACTTTTGTTATATTTCTATTGGCATGTGCTGCTCTAAAGACTCTCACTCCGCTTGCTGCACTTCATAAAGAACCACTTGGAAGGAAAACTCTTGGGTCCAAGGACCCAAGGCTCTGAGGTCTGGCTGAACAGAGATGGGGAGCAACCTGGACAGAGGTCCCTAGAAAGAAACTTCTGGGAGCTGTTGCTGACAGGGTTGCTGGCTGTGCAGGTGAAGTTGGGGTGTTTTTCTCCACTTCTCCAGGAGATGCTGAGGTGAGCACCCCCTTGGGAAATGACAGCTCCTTTAGGCAGAGGGGTCCATCCATATGTTACATTGCGTCCACTGTCCTCCACTGAGCATGTCAGGCTGACCTTGCAGATGCCGTCCCTGGTGAGCCCGAGGCTCCTCGTGACTTTTGGCTTCTTCAGCCTCTCTGTGTGAGGAGAAAGGCAGACCAGATGTGGAGTCAGGCCCGCCCACCGGGCAGCGACCATTCAAAATATATTCATGAAGCTGTGTGTTGATGCTGCCTTAGGGCTGGGAAGGCTCACCTGGCCTTTCCTTTGGTTGTTATGAAATCTCAGGTTGCCACTTGATGCTTAGATATGTGAAATAGAGGAGTTAATGAAAGGTGAAAAAACATACTGCATCATTCTATATGGTATATCGTGAAGAACAAGCAAACCAATCAGTGCAGATAAGCACAATGCTTCCACCTGCCCTGAGACCCTCCAAGGCTTACATTCTGAGGTCCCATCATCTAATTTGTTCACTTACACAAGATAAGGAACACAGAAAGGAGAGCAGAGCATTGTCACAGAGTAAGTACTTAATAAATACTAGCAATTTTAAAAGCAACATATGGCTGGCACCCTTTGTTCCCAGTTTCTTGCTCCTTTTACTTGGTTTTCTTACTGGTTCTTTGATATTTGAGTCACAGTAGGCAACAACAGATGTGAACTACCTGACTTACATATTTTAACAGGATCATGGATTGTAACTCCTTTCCCAAGTACTGAGACACCAACACGCCCAGGCAGGAAATAGGTCGACCATGTCTGAATGGCACAGGTGAAGGAGCTGGCAAATATAAATTTACAAAGTGTCCAGCCAAGATCCAGTGAAGCCCAAGGTGGAGGAGGGAGACTGTGAGTTCTGTACCTCACACTTAGGGAAGGTGAGTACCCGTCCAAGCTCTTGAAGCTCACAGGATATTAAAGACTTTGTCCACAGTCTTCTATTATTTTATCCCAGCCAGCTTTGCCTTTATACAAAATTACAATGTTCTCTAAAAATACATGTTGGAGAGTTCCTGGTCCCACCCAATAATCAATGCAGGAGGACAGGGCAAGTCCCGAAAGTTGCTTGATTGAGGCTTAACTGGAAGCCTAGAAGAAGGGGGCTCTGAGCAGGGAGATATTGCCCATCTGCTGGTTGTGTTGTCCTCCTGTGAACTGACTGGTATGAACTGAGTAGTTGTCCTAGTGGTCTGAGGCATTTTGTAGGAGGAGGGAAGTGGGATAGGAAGCAAAGAGAGAAATCTTTCAGGAAAGGAATCTAATGATGGGTGCTCAACTCAGAAACTCACGGTAAATGTGCAGATTGATGTGCTTCACACTGGCAACTCTGGCATTTGAGCACACATAGGCGTGGTAGAGGCCAGTGTGCTCCATCTTCAGCTGGGCTATCTTTAGAGAGTAGTCTTGGCTCGAGACCCACACTGTGTTCAGATCCGGATCCTTGAACTCAGTGAGCTGATTGGCTGTTGCTTCTTCTCTCCACTCTTTGCTGATGATAGACGTGTTAAACATCCAGACAACATTGTCGATATGCTGACTGTCCAGGAGTGTCAGGGACAGGGTGATTGGCTCCCCCAGGACCCCCAGCACCATCTCCCCCATTGGTCCTCCTCGGGAGGCTCCTAGATCTATAGTCAGAGATGAGATATTGCAATTTCAGCCACTGGTCCTGACTCTTTGACCCTCAGCCTGCCTGAAGGGACTGAAGTCCCAGAGACCCTCCTTCCCAGGATCCCTTCCCTGCTTTTCTGATGAGGCATACCTGCTGCTTTCACATGGCCACTTGTCATGCACAAGTAAGCACCTGGCTCTGCCTAATACATATCCAGGCCTCTCCTGCCTCTCTACCCTTATGAGGACACCCTAGGAGACACCCCTACCCCAGCAAAGAACAAACTAGATTTCTGCATCCATACTTTCTTTCCCTCTCTCTGCAGACTCTTAGGGTTTCACAGTGCCCTGGGAGTGCCTAAGTCCCCTGTCAGTCTCTCTTAGTCTCTTGAGGGTAGAGAAAAAGGAATCTGCAAGTCTATTCTCTTACTTCACTATTTCATCTGTGTCCTGCCAGAATCCTAGGGTTTAGACTCTATAGCCGCTTAGACTATTTCTGGGCCTTAGTGGAGCCAGGTACCTGTACAGAACTGTGAGACGTGGACAGGGTGGGAGCTGCTCTGGCTGACCGGGTTCTTGGCTGTGCAGGTGTATGGTAGGTCTGCGTCACAGGGCAACCAGGAGATGGTGAGAGTAGGGTGCTCCCAGGATTCAGAAGCATGAGGATCCCTCGAAGTCCATTTGTACTGAATATCTCCCTCTGCCCCCTCCACAGAGCATACCAGGGTGATGGTACAGGAGGCGTTCTCAGACACGTTCACAGACTGTATGGTGACTTGGGGCTCCTGCAGCTGTTCTGCAAGGACAATGGCAATGAAAATACTCTGACTGCTTCCCCAGCAGGAAAGGGCTAAGGAAGAAAGAAGGGGATGGTAGAAGAGCAGAGGGCGGAAGGGAGAGGCCAGCATTGTCTGTTCCCGTGGGAAGTTTTTCTTTCTTTTTTGCTTAGTTTCCCCCAAAGGTTGAGTGCCTTTCCTCTGTGCTTACCTAGTACCCTCCACAGGAATTATCACTGTGACTCAACATGACATAGTCTGAATACTCTCTCTCCCCCACCAGTCTGTGAATTCCTTAAAGACAGAGCCAGTATCCATACCTGAACATCCAGCATCTGCCTGACCCATGAAAGGCACTCATGAATCTTTGGTAAATATCAATAAATGAATGAATTGAGCTAGCCTCAGACTAGGGAGTTGGAAGCTCTACCTCTGTAATTTGAGTTGCCCTTGCCTTTTGGTCTAAATTTGGAATCCGTTTTGCTTCCAGACTTTCTTCCTGGTCATCTCCTTCCCTTTTGTTCCATCTCCTCTGTTCACAGTGTGTGTGCACGTGTGTGTGTGTGTAAGTTCACTTTCTTTTTTTTTGAAATAGGCAATATATAAAATATAAATTGCGAAGATACAAACGATATACATACACACACAAAGAAATAAGCTCTTTTGCCCCTAGCCACCTAATTTTTCTCCTTAGGAATTATTGTTCCTGGAGGGAATTAGTGTTATGAATTTCTTGTTGATCTTTTCAGAGATATTCTAGTTATAGATACATGTATGATAGCATATTATACATAGTCCTGAAGCTTAAAATTTTTTTAATAATATATTTTAGAAATTGTTGTATATTAGTAAATATTAAGTTGGTTATTTCTGTTTCTCTTAACTGCATAGAATTCCATTTCCTTAATATACACAGAGCTCCCTAGAAATCAGTAAAGAAGGTCAAATGATATGATAGAAAAATTAAGCCATGTGTCCCCCACTGCCAAATACATATGTTGAAGTCTTAACCCCCAGTACCTTGGAGTGTGATTGAATATAGGACTGTATTTGGAAACAAAGGTAATTAATTTAAAATCAGGTCATTAAGATGGTCCCTAGTCCAACATGACTGATATCCTAAAAAAAAAAAAAAGTTGCAGGATATAAAATTAACACACAGAAATCCCTTACATTCCTATACACTAACAATGAGAAAACAGAAAGAGAAATTAAGGAAACAATTCCATTCATTATATCTACCTAAAGAAACAAAAGACTATATATATATAAACTATAAAACACTGATGAAAGAAATCAAAGAGGACACAGATGGAGAAATATACCATGTTCATGGATCATAAAAATCAATATAGTGAAAATGAGCATACTACTCAAAGCAATCTATAGATTTAATGCAGTCCCTATCAAGCTACCAATGGTATTTTTCAAAGGACTAGAACAAATAATTTCACAATTTGTATGGAAATACAAAAAACCTCAAATAGCTAAAGCAATCTTGAGAAAGAAGAATGGAACTGGAGGAATCAATCTGCTTGACTTCAGGCTCTACTACAAAGCCACAGTCATCAAGACAGTACGGTACTGGCACAAAGACAGAAATATAGATCAATGGAACAAAATAGAAATCCCAGAGATAAATACATACACCTATGGACACCTTATCTTTGACAAAGGAGGCAAGAATATACAATGGGGAAAAGACAAACTCTTTAACAAGTGGTGCTGGTAAAACTGGTCAACCACCTGTAAAATAATGAAACTAGAACACTTTCTAACACCATTCACAAAAATAAACTCAAAATGGATTAAGGATCTAACTGTAAGACCAGAAACTATAAAATTCTTAGAGGAAAACATAGGCAAAACATTCTCTGACATAAATCACAGCAGGATCCTCTATGACCCACCTCCCAGAATAATGGAAATCAAAGCAAAAATAAACAAATTGGACCTAATTAAACTTAAAAGCTTTTGCACAACAAAGGAAGCTATATGCAAGGTTTAAAGACAGCCTTCAGAATGGGAGAAAAT
>SJYV01053654.1:1240438-1251432 GCA_006410875.1 Neotragus pygmaeus | reverse complement strand
TTTTTTTTTTTTTTTGGTTTGTTTCTTCATACGAGCTAATAACCAGTGTATTAAATCTTATATGTATTTTTCTTAAGACTTTTTACTGAGGTATAATTTACATATAGTAAAGAGCACAGATCATAAGGGTACAATTGAATGAATCCTTACATACGTATTCACCTGTGTGATCACCAAGACCAAGATATAGGATATTTTCAAGACTCTGGAAGGCCCTTCATGTTCAGTGCTACAGTTTATAAGGGACACCACCTCTTTTAGAATGGAGTTTCTCAGAAAGCACATGTTACTCCCATGGCTAGTAAATTTGTGACAACAGCTAATTTAAAATGTTCCTCTAAATGAAGTAAAAGTAACTGCCTAAGAATAGACCGTGCCAAGTCCTATCATTAGAAAAATTACAACTTGTAATAGTATTAATACAATGCCTACAGCATCTCATGAGTCTTGCAGCGCCCCTGTGAGTAAGATGGGGTGCTGGGCAGCTAAGACAGGTGGCGTCTTCACTCTAGACCCTCTGAGGACAGGAGAGTAAATGACTTGCTCATTGTCCAAAGCTGATAGGAAGAAAACCAAGCTTGAAACTCAGTCCAATATTGTACTCACATCTCCCGTTTTGTCCTATTGTTAAATTACTCAGTAATCAATTGGAGAAATTTAAAAATCCAGTCTTCTGAAAGCTATTCCTATTGTTGTTACAGATCAAATGAATCAGGGTCTGTTGTCAGTAAGTATTTTTAATCACCTTCAGTGCCCAGAGCACTGTGCTAATAGATCGTGATAGAGCAATGAGCAAAACAGACACCAGCATGCAATCTCAGCATCATCTCGAATCTCATTCCAAGGCCAACTGCAGTGACTCGAGTAGATTATGCATTGAAAGAAGGGTCCACATCCCCCTCCATGATCATCATTGGTTTATATAACCAAGAGCACAGAAACTTCTCAGAGGCATGGTGGCCTCCTACGGCAGGAAAGAGGCTGCACATTTTTGTATAGCTTTCCTTGACTCTCAGGGAGCCTAAAGGGAGGGTATCACTGACTGTCAGATCAGGGAAGTTCAAGTCTTGCTTTTATACTCTGGCTCACAACACCATCCAGCCTTTATGATGTGAATGCTTCACACTGCAGAGCTGGGCTCTGCAGCTCCTCAAACCAAACATAAGACCACATCTTCTTCTATAGAAAGAGAGCAGAATCAATTCTCAGACATCCCTATGTAATATCCCACACCACTCTTACCAGCAGAAAGTGAAAAAGAACTAAAGAGCCTCTTGATGAAAATGAAAGAGGAGAGTGACAAAACTGGCTTAAAACTCAACATTCAAAAAACTAAGATTATGGCATCCGGTCCAGTCACTTCATGGCAAATAGATGGGAAAACAATGGAAACAGTGAGAGACTATTTTCTTGGGTTCCAGAATCACTGCAGATGATGACTGCAGCTGTGAAATTAAAAGACACTGGCTCCTTAGAAGAAAAGCCATGACAAACCTAGACAGCATATTAAAAAGTAGAGACATTAGTTTATCAACAAAGGTCCATCTAGCCAAAGCTATGGTTATTCCGTAGTCATGTACAGATGTGAGAGTTGGACCATAAATAAGTCTGAGTGCCAAAGAATTGATGTTTTTGAATTGTGCTGGAGAAGAATCTTGAGAGTCCCATGGACTGCAAGGAGATCAAACAAGTCAGTCCTAAAGGAAATAAATCCTGAATGTTCATTGGAAGGACTGATGCTGAAGCTGAAGCTCCAATACTTTGGCCACCTGATGTGAAGGACTGACTTAGTGGAAAAGACCCTGATTCTGGGAAAGATTGAAGCCAGGAGGAGAAGGGGACAACAGAGGACCAAATGGTTGGATGGCATCACTGACTCAATGGACATAAGTTTGAGCAAGCTCTGGGAGATGGTGAAGGACAGGAAAGCCTGGCATGCTTCATGGGGTTGCAAAGAATTGTGCACAACTGAGCAGCTGGACAACAACAACAACCACTTGGAGAGATATAATACCTTAACTAGATTTTGAATGCATTGGTATTATGCTACTGTGCTGTTATCAGTATAATATAATCAGGCATTGCATTATATTTTTTCCATTCTAGGTAATTCTATATTCCGAAGGATTTGAATCCAGTAAAATATTAGCAAGAAAAATGACCCAGATGTATAAGCTTTGCAGTGAACAGCTCTCTCAGCAGGATCACTATGACTTTGGCATGAGAGCTGTAAAGTCCGTACTGGTCATGGCTGGGTAAGAAACCAAAGTGGGCAAAAGTTGAATTCCAAACTGTGTCATGCATTACTCATACATTTCATGAGTAATTCACAGATGGCTCTTAAAGCAACATGTTGTTGTTGTTCAGTGGCTAAGTTGTGTTCAACTGTTTGAGACCCCATGGACTGTAGCATACCAGTCTTCTCAGTCCTCCACTATCTCCTGGAGTTTGCTCAAGTTCGTGTCCATTGAGTCGGTGATGCTATCGTACCATATCATCCTCTGTTGTCATCTATTTTTGCCTTCAATCTTTCCCAGCAACATGATTAATAAATGTTAGCTGCCTCTGTTATCATTCTTACCTTGACACCCCCCTGCCACAGTGAAAGAGAGCATCTCTGTTCATCGCACAACAGTTCTTCCCTATGAGAACCAACGTAGCTGCCATTAAGCTTTGGCTAGCTTTTTTTTCACCTGAATGCATCCAGTATGGGTGCATTCAGTATGGGTTTCAGCATATTAAAGGCTTAATTAACCAGCATGAGCCAGGATGTGAAAGTGAAAGTGAAGGTCACTCAGTCATGTCCAACTCTTTGTGACCCCATGGACAGTAGCCTACCAGGCTTCTTCATCCATGGGATTCTCCAGGCCAGAATACTCGAGTGGATTGCCATTCCCTTCTCCAGGGATCTCCCCAACGCAGAGCTCGAGCCCAGGTCTCCTGCATTACAGGCAGATTCTTTACTATCTGAGCCAACTGATGAGAATTAAAAGGCATTCACTTTGTTATGCACATACACAATTAAGTCATCCCCATCAACTGACAAAGCCTAAAGCATTCAGAGAAACTTCAGTTTTATCTTCAGTACAAGCTTATGTCCTGGACCCCCTCCTCTGTTGCTACAGTCTGGTCCAATGCTGAGCTTCTTTCTAGTTTTTTGGGGCATGCACGCATGGTAAGTCACTTTCAGTCGTGTCCAACTCTGTGACCCTATGGACTGTAGCCTGCCAGGCTTCTATGTCCATGGGATTCTCCAGGCAAGAATACTGGAGCGGGTTGCCATTTCCTTCCCCAATGGATCTTCCCAACCCAGGGATCGAACCCTCCTCTCTTACATCTCCTGCATTGGCAAACAGATTCTTTACCCCTAGCACCATCTGGCAAGCTAGTAGAGCAAGAGCCTTTTCTCTTAAGGCCTTAGCTTCTCTCTTTATAACCTCTTGACACCCCTACCTCTGGAACCCCCAACTTGTCCAGAGTCTCTGAGGGAATCTCTCTCTCATCTGTTCCTTCCTATCAGGCAATGACTCTCTGGCTTAGATTCTATTTACATGGGGCCCCTTCTGCCTGGCTCCCATACCCTGGCTTCTGCACAAATCACCCTGCCTTTCTACCCTCTGTTCATTCCTTCAGCCTCTCAGATACAATATTTCTCCTCTCTACAGGATTGCCATTGAAGGAAGAAGGATATTGAGGAATTCAGACATACTTGTACTCAGAGAACACGACTACAACCCAGGGGCAAGACAGACAAATGAGCAGTCACCTAGATTAGACTAGTTAGTGTGTGAGGCTGTGCCCTGGGGTTCACTGAGGTGGGTGGTGGAGGGAATTTTCTAGAAGAGGGAATGATTGAGCTGGGTTTTTAAGGAAAAATGAAAGCCAGCAAAAAACCATTCTGGGATAAGAGAAAAGAATGTGACAGGGATTTGAACCATCATAATGTATTCAGAGAACTATAAATTCAGGTTGGATAAAGTCTGGATTGATAGGAGGTCCTTGAGAAAATGTCCTTATCATTCTCCTCAAGTCAAAGCAGCCTGTGCCTGATTTGTCCGTGTGTTGTTTTGGAGATGGATGCTGGGCATGCCAGGGAAAATGGTCCCATCCTTCCAGTAGGAATCGGCAATGGGGTGCCCTCCACAGCTTTCTGCAAGCAGAATCCCCAGCCAGAGATTTAGAAAATCATGTTCAATATTATGTGCTTGCAACATCACCTGAATTATTCCTTTAAATTTAGGTCTTTAAAAAGAGAGAACCCAGACCTCAGTGAAGATGTGGTGTTGATAAGAGCTTTGCGGGACTCTAACTTGCCAAAATTCCTAACAGATGATGCTATTCTATTCAGGTAAATGTGTAGGTGTTACAAAGAAAGAAAGCATAGCTACTATGTAGAGGTGAAGGATAGTTTATCTTCAAACACGTCAGTCTCTAGCAAGGTATTATCTTTTCTAGAGATACTTATTGCAATTTTTTAAATGCTAGTTTCAAATAAAGGTACTGAAGTTTTAGCATCAATCCAATCATTTATTTTTTCAACATATTGACCACCAAGCTGCATGCTATCCAAAGTAGCATTTGGTTACAAATTCCTGACCTAAGAGAAGTTCCAGACTCAAAAGAAGTAGATTGGGGTCTCAACACAAATGTGATTGCTTTTATCTGTTTCTACTTTCATTACTGAGTTTTATGTTTATTCAAGTCATATATGTATGTGGTTTTAAAAATGAAATGCTGTTTTAAGTTACTCTCAGGGAAAACAATAGTTTCCTGCCCTTTACCAACTCCCACTTCCTAAAGACAATAACTTTGTAATTCATCTATTCATCCTTTCATTTTCCTGTATCTATCCATATCTTTTGGTACCACATTTGTGTCATTTCATGACTTTTCAGTTTTAGTTGTTATTAAGTTACTAACAGAAAGATGAAGATATGGACAAACTTCTCTCCCCACCAACCCATCCTCTCTGGGTAGTCATGTGACAATATAACCGGAGCTAAATATACAGGATTTCCATAATTTATTTTAGAGATGTAAATATCACCCAAAGCTGAGCTATCTTTCCCTTGTTATTAAAGTATCTTGCTTCTTATTTTTCCTGCATTTGTTAATCTTGATTTTTGTTTTTTATTCCTTCACCAACTTTTCTATACCTCTATCACTAAAGTCATTTCAAAATTCTGCCAGAGTATAAATCTCCTAAAAACAGAAACAACCTTCAGTCATACACATCTGTCATCGTGGGATGTCTGTTTATGACTGGGGATCCTCTTTGCCTTTGTCCACCATCAGATCCCCTGATTGCCAGAATATGTGTCTTTGCACTTTTGGCAGAACTCAGTGATGAAAATTCCTATATATTAATGATTACACACTTATGATAGTGCTATAAGTGAGATTCTAGGAAGTACATTCTGGGGATCATGGGGTATGGACATTTTAAATTTAGACAGATCCTATCAGTACATCCTCCAAAGGCATTTTATGTTTATAGATACAGATTTATGAAAATGCACATTTCCTTTTATATGTTTTAGAGAGAAATACCAAAATAGTAGCCTATTTTATATACATTATTTTGTTAGTACCACTGAGCATCATTTCTTCTGTTCATTAGCCATTTATGTTTATTATTCTTAGAGCATTATTCTATTGTATTCTTATACTTAGCAATTTGTGAGAAATCATAAACTTTATCTGGTAAAACATTGGAAATATTTCTCTAAGTATATAATTCACTCTAAGTTATGTTTAAAGCCTCTTACCTCACGGAAGTTTGATTTTTCCTTGTGTATTTTTATTTTTTCACTTTATCAACTTTTTTAAAGTTATAGAATTTTTGTCTTTTTGAGATAGACTTTCTTAATATAGTACTATAAATTCACCTCTTATATTTTCTTGTATTTTTCCCTTACTCTTTTTTATTGAAGTATAATTGATTTACAATTTATAATTTCAGGTGTATAGCATTGAACATTTTATAGATTATACTTCATTTGAAGCTATTATAAAATATTGGCTATACTCTGTGTGCTGAAAAATGTATTCTTTTGCTTCTTTATTTTATACATTTGTACTTCTTTACCCACTACCCCTATCTTGCCCCTCCCACTTCCCTCTCACCACTGGTAACCACCAGTTTGTTCTCTGTGTCTGTGAGTCTATTTCTTTTGCTATACTTACTAGTTTGTTTTATCTTTTAGATTCCACATGTAAGTAATAACAGATTATTTGTCTTTCTCTGTCTGACTTATTTCACTAAGCATAAAAGCCTCCAGGTCCACTCATATTTTTTTCAAATGGCAAAATTTCATCTTTTATGGCTGGATAATATTCCAACATACATTCCATACATACAAAATCTCCTTTATCTCCTTTATCTGTTGGTCGACTCTTCGGTTGCTTCCATACCTTGGTTATTGTAATAATTCTTGATAATGCTGCTATAAATATTAGGCTGCATATCTTTTCAAATTCATGTTTTCATTTTCTTCAAATATATATCTAAGAGTGGAATTACTGGATAATATGGTAGTTATATTTTTAGTTTTTTAAGGACCCTCCATACTGTCTTCCATAGTGGCTGCACCAGTCTACATTCCCACCAAGAGTTTACAGGGTTCCCTTTCCTCCATATCCTCACCAACATTTGTTATTTGTGGTCCTGCCATTCTGACAGGTGTGAGGTGATATCTCATTGTGGCTTAGAGTTTCATTCTCTGATAATTAGTGATGTTGAGCATCTTTTCATGAGGCTGTTGGTCATTTGTATGTCTTTGGAAAAATGTCTATTTAGGTCTAATGACCATTTTTTAATTGGGTTTGTTTGTTTTTGACATTGAGTGTATGAGCTATTTATATATTTTGAATATTAACCCCTCATCATTTGCAAATATTCTCTCATTCAGTAGGTTAGTCTTTCATTTTGTCAGTGGTTTCCTTTGCTGTGAAAAGCTTTTAAATTTAAGTAGGTCCCATTTGTTTAATTTTGCTTTTGTTTCCTTTGCATTGGGAGACCAATTCCAAAAAAATGTTGCTACAATTGGTGTCAGAGTATTCTGCCTATGTTTTCTTCTCAGAGTTTAATGGTTTCTAGTCTTACATTTATGTCTTTATTCCACTTTTAGTTCATTTTTATATGGTGTGAGAAAAATGTTCTAATTCTATTATTTTACATGCAACTGCCTAGTTTTCCCTGCACCACTTATTGAAGAGACTGTCTGTTCTCCCTTATATATTCTTGCCTCTTGCCTCCTTTGTCTTAGGTTAACTGACCATAAGTGGTGTGTGGGTCTATTTTTGAGCTCTCTATTCTGTTTCACTGATCTATGAGTTTGTTTTGGGGCCAGTACCATACTGTTTTGATTACTATCACTTTTTAGCATAGTTGGAAGTCAAGAAGTGTGATAACTCCAGGTTTTTTCTTCTTATTAAGATTATTTTTGGCTATTTGGAGTCTTTTATATTTCCATACAAATTTTAATACTACTTGTTCTATTTCTGTGAAAAATTGCCATTGGTATTCTGAGAGAGATTGTGCTGAATCTATAGGGTAGATGATCATTTTGACAATATTGATTCTTCCAGTGCGTGAACATGGTGTATCTTTCCATCTGTTTGTGTCTCCTTCAGTTTCTTATAGTTTTCTGAGTATAGGTCTTTTACCTTTGTAGGCAAGTTTGTCTCTAGATATTCTATACTTTTTCATGTGAATGTAAATGAGACTGTTTTCATAATTCTATTTCTGATAGGTTGTTGTTAGTGTATAGAAATGCAACATGTTTCTGTGCATTAATTTTGTATCCTGCAACCTTACCAAATTCATTGATGAGTTCTAGTAGATTTTTTGTGACGTCTTTAGGATTTTCTATGCATAATATGATGTCATCTGCAAAAAGTGACAGTTTTACTTCTGTGTTTCTAATCTGGATTCCTTTTATTTCTTTTTTAAATCTGATTGCTGTGACAAGGATGTCCAGTACTATGTAGAATAAAAGTGACAGAAGTGGGCATACTTATCTTGGCCTGATTTTAAAGGGAAAGTTTTCAGCTTTTTGTCACTGGGTATAATGTTAGCTTTGGGTTTGTCATAAGTGTCATTCATTATGCTGAATTATGTTCCTTCTATGTGAAGTTTCTTGAGAGTTTTTATCATGAATGGATTTTGTATTTTGTTAATTGCTTTTTCTGTGACTGTTGAGATGATCATATGATTTTTATTTTTCCTTTTGTTAATGTGGTGTATCACATTGATTGAATTGCAAATATTGAACCATTCTTGCACCCGTGGAATAAATTCAACTTGATCTTTGGTGTATCATTGTTGAGAATTTTTCCTTGTATAGTATCAGAGACATCGACCTGTAATTTTCTCTCTGGCTAGAGCCAGAGTCAGATGTGAGCCATGGCTTGTCCTGTTCTCAGTGGTCAACACTGCCCTATTGGAGCAGGGGCAGGTCCCAAGATACTGGAGCAGAAGCCCTGAGGGTTGGGTCTGAGCTGGTTCTCTTCCAAGTGTGTGATCTACCTCTCCCAGCATCGGTACCTTTACTCTAGAGGAGCAGTGATGGAGTAAGAGGAGCCAGACTGGGTACCAAGTGCAGGCTTGGGCAAGCAGTGGGGTAGTCCCAGCACCTCAGAGCTCCAGAACACTCCTGACCCACTGCCTCCAAGAGCTCCAGTAATAGCCATCCTCGCCCTACTCAGATTCAGTGCTGGATCCAAGCCTGCTCCTTCCCCCTAACTGTGCACTCTCCTTAGAAGTAGCGCCCTTCACCCTAGTGGGGAGCTGTGCTAGGGCAGGCAGTTCTGTGGCAGGTGCTCATTGTGAGTTGGGACACAAAGTCAAGGGTGAGGATTGTGGGGGACAGCCAGAGCCCTAGGCAGTTTCATTGTTTCCTCTCTCTTGTTCTTGGAATAAACAACCACTCTCCACAAGTGGGATATAGGTTTCTTACAGCTCTGCTGTTAGTTTCACTGGCTTTCAAATCAGATAAGAGGCTTGTCTTCCCAGTATCAGCTCCTAGGACGGCAGTGCCCAATGTGGTTCAAACCCCTCACTCTCCAGGGAGGATCTCCAAGCCCATGTAAGCCCCCTCCTCTTCTGTGTCCCCTCCAACAGGCACAGATACCAACCTGATTGTTTCTTTCTCTTCCCTTCCTACCCAACTCTTTGTGAATCTTTCTTTATAATCTTGGTTGTAGAAGAGCCTTTCTGCAAGTCTCCAGTTTGTTTTTGTGAGTTGCTTCACATGTAGATGTATTTTTGATGTATTTGTGGAAGGAAGTGAGCTCAACATCCTCTTACTCCATCATCTTGATCTCCCCCATCTTGTACTTTTCTTGTCATTTTATATTAAATTATTTACTGCTTCTCAAATGTTTTTGTGTGTGTAAGAGTTTCATTTCTTTTTTACCCGTACAGCCATTTGGTTTCCCATAGAAATAGTCCATTTTTTCCTTTACTCCCTTTTTCACATAGTACTAGTTTTCTGTTTCCATTTCCATCTTTTTTTCTAAATATTTATATGCCATTATAATCACACATAAGTGCTTTTTGGGAAAAGTTGAGCTATAAATATAATTTTTAAAATAAACTGAAAAATCATTGCCTGTATGTTTGGTACTATGCCATGTGCTGTGTATAATACAAAAATGTAAGAAATATTCTCTATCTCAAAAAGCTCCCAATATACATTGGCCCACTGTACAAGGAACAAGCAAAATCATACAAAAATCAGAGAAATGATAGATTCTGGTACAACACATAAGATAATGTAGCACTGTGTGTTTAGAAGAAAAGATAATGAGAAAAATAAGAACCTTGGTAATGTTTAAAAAATTAATTGTAACATGGGTGGATATCAATGGCCAGTAGTTCCTAATTAATTTTATTTTATTTTTTATTTTATTATTTTATTTTTCCAGTGGAATCATATCTGACCTTTTTCCTGGCGTCCAAATTCCAGAACATGATTATGGTATATTGCAGTCAACAATTATAGATGTCATGAAGAAAAAGAATCTTCAACCTGAAGCATGTATGGTTAAAAAAGTGATACAGTTCTATGAAACAATGCTAGTAAGGCATGGTGTAATGTTAGTTGGACCAACAGGAGGTGGCAAGACCACAGTTTACCAAGTACTAGCAGAAACTTTAGGGAATTTGCAAAAACTTGGTGTAGACAATCCCTTTTACCAACCAGTTAAAACATATGTTCTTAATCCTAAATCAATTACAATGGGTGAATTGTATGGTGAAGTTAATAACATAACCTTGGAATGGAAAGATGGTTTAATGGCACTAAGTGTCCGAGCGGCTGTGAATGATACTTCAGAAGACCATAAATGGATCATCAGTGATGGGCCAGTAGATGCTCTTTGGATTGAAAATATGAATACGGTGCTGGATGATAACAAGATGCTTTGCTTGGCTAACAGTGAGAGGATTAAACTCACACCTCAAATCCACATGCTTTTTGAGGTAAATATATATTCCTTACTGTGGAGTGAAATAATTTTTTAGATTGGCATAACATCATTAATTTTTTTTCTCTTACTGATGTATCTTTAGTTATCTGTAAGGCCTTCCATGGTGTTTCATTTATACACTAAATATTTATCAAATTTTCCTTTTTTTTTATTTTTTTTTAATTTATTTATTTTTAAATTTAACTTTACAATACTCTATTGGGTTTGCCATACATCGACACGAATCCACCACAGGTGCACACAAGCTCCCAATCCCGAGTCCCCCTCCCACCTCCCACCCCACAACGTCTCTCTAGATCATCCCCGTACACCAGCCCCAAGCGTCCTGCATTCTGTATCAAACATAGACTGGTGATTCGTTTCTTACATAATAGTATATATTCTTCAACGCCATTCTCGCAGATCATCCCGCCCTCTCCTACTCCCTCTGAGGCCAAAAGTCCATTGTCTATGTCTGTGTCCTTTTGTTGTCTCACATACAGGGTCATCATTACTATCTT
>SJYV01053654.1:1211431-1240358 GCA_006410875.1 Neotragus pygmaeus | reverse complement strand
TATTTTTCACAGAACTAGAACAAATAATTTCAAGATTTGTATGGAAATACAAAAAACCTCGAATAGCCAAAGCAACCTTGAGAAAGAAGAATGGAACTGGAGGAATCAACTTGCCTGACTTCAGGCTCTACTACAAAGCCACAGTCATTAAGACAGTGTGGTACTGGCACAAAGACAGAAATATAGATCAGTGGAACAAAATAGAAAGCCCAGAGATTAATCCACACACCTATGGACACCTTATCTTCGACAAAGGAGGCAAGACTATACAATGGAGTAAAGACAATCTCTTTAATAAGTGGTGCTGGGAAAACTGGTCAACCACTTGTAAAAAAATGAAACTAGATCACTTTCTAACACCACACACAAAAATTTTCCTTTTAAAATAGATTTTCCATTCTGACAACCAGAGTCTCTCAAATGTTCCTATCTCTCTATAAATGGGAAATAAAATAAATTCTGTCTTCACCAGTACTTGTTTCTTTCCCCTTGAAGGTAGTTATATATATTAGTGTCTTTACATGATTTGAAATGCTTTCCAAGTTAAAAATAATTGTTCCATTTAAGAAAAATAAGTCATCCCTCTGTGGTATGACTATTTGGTAATGGGATTGGAAAAGGACTGCCGGTCAAATACACTTTGCAAAATATTACAGAAGATACCACCCCTGATGTGTTCAGTCATCAAACACTAATTGAATACTTACTGTGTCCTAGGTACTAGGCTATGCATTGGATATAAGAATGAAAAAGGTAAAAAGGAAAAAGAAGGGAATAACTATGTACACCTTCCCATAAGAATTTGACAGCATCCTTCACTTCAGTCATTTTCCAACTCTGTGCCACCTCATGGACTGTAGCCTTCCAGGCTCCTCTGTCCATGGGATTCTCCAGGCAAGAATACTGATACTGGAGTGGGCTGCCATCTCCTTCTCCAGTATCCTTCTATACATAGATACATACATATATATACATATATATATGTATGTATATATATATATATATGTATACTTCTCCTCGTGCCTCATTTAACTTTCCTTCTCCATTTTAAATCACTTATAGCTTTCCCACTCTCTTGCATGCAAAACCTAACAGTATGTTACCTTAAACTTTAAATCCATGATTTATTAGCATTGAACTGGGAGGGACGAGGAAGTATCATGTTAGCCATTTCTTGTTCAACTTTTTAAAATTTTAGGTGCAAGATCTAAAGGTTGCCTCTCCTGCAACAGTCAGTAGATGTGGAATGGTATTTGTGGATCCTGAAGAACTGAAGTGGATGCCTTATGTTAAAACCTGGATGCAGAGTGTTTCTAAAAAAGTAAGTGCAACTGGACACTCCCCACCCTTTCCATCTGTCAGGGCTCAGCCTTTTCTCAAGGGCCCAGATAGCAACTGATTAAGACCTCACTGTGCTTGATGAAGGGAATCCTGGTGTTGCATCTGGCCCTCTCCCTTGAATTCTTGGGATCCTCCAAGGAGGTTGTATACTCCCCATAGCTGTCTTCATTATTTGTGACCTCAGCCCACCAGCCCACCAGCCCACCTAGTCATTCTGGTTTCTGCCTACCCTGCCTTGTTCCTCCCCTATCCTCAACTGGGTTCTCTCAAATACAAACAGAAACACTTCCTTTAGTTTCCCCAAACACAGGTAGAACAAGGAAGGGCATTAAAAAAAAAAAAAAAAGACTCTGCAGAAGGCTTGAGTTAATGAGAGGGAAGCACAACGAAGGAAAAGAACACTTAAATCCAAGCCAGGTCTTTGTTTTTAGATTTTAGAAGCCCCTAATGCTGCTGAGGGGCTGCCCTGGTGGCTCAGTTGTAAAGAATCCACCTGCCAATGCAGGAGATACAAGAGACTCTGGTTTGATCCCTGAGTCAAGAAGATTCCATCTAGAAGGAAATGACAACCCCCTCCAGTATTCTTGCCAGGGAAATCCCATGAACAGAGGAGCCTGGCAGGCTACAGTCCATGGGAGAACAAAAGAGTTGGACAGGACTTAGCAACTACACAACAACAATGCCTCTGAGAGCCAGAAGGAAGAAAAACCAGTTTAGCTTCCCATTCAGCCTTGTCGTTGCTGTTGTTCAGTCGCTAAGTCTTGTCCGACTCTTTTCAACCCCATGAACTGCAACACGCCAGCCTTCCCTGTCCATTATCTCCCAGAGTTTGTTCAAACTCATGTTCACTGAGTCAGTGATGCCATCCAACCATCGCATCCTCTGTCGCCCTCTTCTCCTCTTGCCCTCAATCTTTCCCAGCATCAGGGTCTTTTCCAGTGAGTCAGCTCTTCACATCAGGTGGCCAAATTATTGGAGCTTCAGCTTCGGCACCAGTCCTTCCAGTGAATATTCAGGGTTGATTTCCTTTAGGATTCACTGGTTTGGTCTCACTATCCAAGAGACACTCAAGAGTCTTCCAGCACCACAGTTCAAAAGCATCAATTCTTTGGCACTCAGTTCTCTTTATGGCCCAATCTCACATCCACACATGACTACTGGAAAAACCATGGCTTTGACTCAATCTTAGGCCCCTTATCTAAGAGACGCATTCTAATTTGAAAGGTAGGATTCCATCCAAAGTGAAGAAAAATTTTTATATTATAATTCAGAACAACGCAGTTCCATATTATCTTCTATATCCTCTCCANACCATGGCTTTGACTCAATCTTAGGCCCCTTATCTAAGAGACGCATTCTAATTTGAAAGGTAGGATTCCATCCAAAGTGAAGAAAAATTTTTATATTATAATTCAGAACAACGCAGTTCCATATTATCTTCTATATCCTCTCCATTCTAAAATAGGATTTCTCTTTACCTTAACTTAATAAGGGCTTCCCAGGTGGCTCAGTGGTAAAGAATCTACCTGCCAATGCAGGAGATGCAAAAGACTCCGGTTTGATCTCTGGGTTGGAAAGATCCCCTGGAGAAGGAAATGACAGCCCACTCCACTTAATAAGCAATCTTTTTAAATGTTTTTCCCCATCTCATCTCAATTGCCATTCTGAGAAAGCCATCTTTCTGCCTCTCCCCCTCCAAAGATGAGTCAGAAAACTATTGTTTTCCTCACTCTTAGGCATCAACATTTTAAGAATATTGTGACCTACTCGCAGGGCACCTTACTTTTCCCCGCATAATCAGCTTCTTTAAAAATACCTTTATTGAGGTATAATTGACATTTTTTGTTGGAGTATAGTTGCTTTACAATGTTGTGTTAGTTTCTGCTATACAGCAAAGTGAATTAGCCACTCATATACATATATCCCCTCTTACTTGTATTTCCTTTCCATTTAGCTCACTGTAGAGCATTGAGTAGAGTTCCATGTGGTATACAGTCTATTCTCATTAGTTATCTGTTTTATACATACTGGTGTATACATGTCAATCCCAATCTCCCAATCCATCCCATACCCGCTCCCCACCTTGGTATCCATATGTTTGTTCTCTATGTTTGTGTGTCTATTTCTGCTTTGCAAATAAGCTCATCTATACCGTTTTAGAGCACCTTATTTTTTTTGAAATTTTTACTGGAGTATAGTTGATTCACAATATTGTGATTTACAATATTTGTTTCATGTGTACAGCAAATGAACAGAAAACCTTGTTAAAGAAAATAACTCAGAATTGAGACTATCATGTTAAACCTTTCTGAATTTACTTTTTAAATAGATTTTATTATTCAGAACAGTTTTAGGTTTATAGAAAAATTTAACAGAAAGTACAGAGAGTTAGCATATGCTTTCTCTCCTCCAAACATAGTCCCCACTTTTATTAGCATTTTTCTTTGGTGTGAGTGGGCTTACCTGGTGGCTCAGATGGAAAGGAATCTGCCACCAGACACTGGTTTGATCCCTGAGTCAGAAGATACCCTGGAGAAGGGAATAGCTACCTACTCCAGTATTTTTGCCTGGAGGATTCCAGGGACAGAGGAGCCTGGTGGACTATAGTCCATAGGGTTGCAAAGAGTCAGACAAGACTGAGTGACTAAGCACATTTATGTGGGTACATTTGTTAAAATTGATGAACCAATATGGATACATTCTTATGAACTAAAGTCCATGGTTTACATTATGATTCACTCTCTGTTGTGCAATTTTATGAATTTTGATAAATGAATATATCATGTATCATGCAGAATAGTTTCACTGCCCAAGAAATCTGTGCTCCACCTGTTTATCCATCCACATCCTCTCCCAACCCCTGACATTACTGATTTCCCTGTCTCCATAGTTTAGCCTTTTCCAGAACATCATGTAGTTGGAATTATATGGTCTGTAGCTTTTCCAGATTGACTTCTTTTCACTTAGTGATATGTATTTATAGTTCCTCCATGTCTTTCTGTGGCTTGATAGCTCATTTTTTTAGTACTGAATAATATTCAGTGTTATTGTATGCTGAAGTTTATCACTTAGCAAGTTTATCCACTCACCTACTGAAAGACATCTCAGAGTTTCCAAGTTTTGGCAATTACTAATAAAGCTCACATAAACATTCATATATGTTTTTGTGTGGACAAAAGATTTCAGCTCATATGGATAAATACCTAGGACTGACTGTGATTTCTCAATCATATGGTGAAACTGTGAAGAAACTGCCGGTCTGTCTTCCAAAGTGGCTGTACCATTATGCATTCCAAAGAACTTCTTTGTTACTCCATATCTTCACCAGCATGTAGTGGTGTACTGTTTTAGATTTTAGGCATTCTAATATGAAGGTAATGGCAATCCACTCCAGTATCCTCGCCTGGACAATCCCATGGACAGAGGAACCTGGTGGGGTACAGTCCTTGGGGTCACAAACAGTCAGACACAACTGAGCAACTAACACACCTCATATGTATCTGTAGCTCATTTTGCTTTCAGTGAGTAGCTTTCTTATGTAAGATGTTGAGTGTCTTTTCATATGTTTATTTGCCATCTATATATCTTCTTTGATGAGTTGTCCACATCTTTTGCCCACTTATTATTGGGTTGTATGTTTCCCTGTTACTGAGTTTTGGGAGTTATTTATATATTTTGGATACAGGTTCTTTGTATGTATTTTGCAACTATTTTCTCCAAGTCTGCCTTTCTTTTCATTTTTTTCAAATAATATCTTTCATAGCACACACATTTTTAATTTCAGTGGTCTAACTTGTCTTGCATGCTTTGTGTTTTCAATATTAGATCTTAAAACTTATTTCCAAGTTGAAAGTCACCTAAATAAATATTTTCCTCTGTTACCTTCTATGAGTTGATGGTTATGCATTTTATGTTTAGGTTTATGATCCATTTGGAGTTACTTTTTTTGAAAGCCATACTATCAATGTCTGCATTCTCTCTCTCTGTCTCTCTTTGGCATGCAGATGCCCAATTCAAGTACCATTGTTGAAAACACCATCCTACTCCACTAGATTGCTTTTGTTCCTTTGTGAAAGATCAAGTTGCTGTTTTTTTATGAGGCTTCTTATGGGCTCTAACACCACTAAACTATTTCTCTAATTTTTCTGCCAATATCACACTGTCAATTGCTGTAGCTTTACAGTAAGTAAAGTCTTGTCAGGTAGTGTCAGTTCTACTTTGTTCTCCAATACTGTGTTCACTCTCCTGTGCCTTTTCAGTTCAGTCCGACTCTTTGCGACCCCATGAACTGCAGCACACCAGGCCTCCCAGTCCATTACCAACTCCCAGAGTNCTCATGTGGTCTGGTATCCTCATCTCTTTAAGAATTTTCCACATTTTATTGTGATCCACACAATCAAAGGCTTTAGGTGTAGTCAATAAAGCAGAAGTAGATATTTTTCTGGAACTCTCTTGCTTTTTCAATGATCCAATGGATGTTGGCAGTTTGATCTCTGGTTCCTTTGCCTTTTCTAAATCCACCTTGAATGTCTGAAAGTTCATGGCTCATGTACTGTTTAAGCCTGGCTTGGAGAATTTTGAGCATGTGATTGGCCAAAAGGAGGTGGAGACACGCAGCTCATGGCTAATGGCTTCGATGTTTCTTATATGTGTGCTCAGTTGCTCAGTCGCATCCAGCTCTTTGCCACCCCATGGACTGTTGCCTGCCAGGCTCCTCTGTCCATGGGATTCTCCAGGCAAGAATACTGGAATGGGTAACCATTTCCTTCTTCAAGAGATCTTCCCAACCCAAGGGTGGAACCCATGTTTCTTTCATCTCCTCTATTGGCAGGAAGATTCTTTACCACTGCACCACCTGGAGTTAAGGCTTCAACACATGAATGGTGGGAAGAAGGTACAGACAAACACAGAAGTCAGCCCATGACATATGGGTTTAATGTTCCTATGTGTAACTTCATTCAGTCTATATTGAGTTCTCACCGTGCTTGATTCATGAGATTTATAGACAAGTGTGACAGCCCTGACCTCCTTAGCTTCAGATTATAAAAGAGCATGTGTTGTAATGCAGGGTTATATAATGTGGAGAGAGACTGGAGGGAGGCAGGAGTGGGCAGTGGGTTGATGATCAGAGAATCTTTCCCAGAAGAGGTGATATCAGAACAGGATTTTGCAGGCAAGGCAGGGCAAACCAAGGAAAAGGAGCTATTTGCATCTCAAAGCAGATAGTTTGGAACACTACTTATGGGGTGTAGAATACTAATTTCAAGGTGTGGAATGTGGGCACCAAAGCAACAGGGGAAGCAGAGGTCACACCAGGGGATCATAGTGCCATAAAGAGGAATAAGATTTATCTTCTAAGACAGGGGTCCCCAACCTCCAGGATCTAATGCCTGATGATCTGAGGTGGAGCTCATGTAATAATAATAGAAATTAAGTTCACAGTAAATGTTATGCTCTTGAATCATCCAAAAACCATCCCCCCACATTGTAGGTGGAAAAATTGTCTTCCACAAAACTGGTCCCTGGTGCCAACAAGGCTGGGGACCACTGGTGTAAGTCATGGGAGCCTCTGAGGAAGCCTTATAGAAAGATCCCCTTCACTTCAGGGAAGGTGTAGACTAAAAAAGAGGCAAGATCAGAGGCCCCTGTGATATCATATACTGACCAACTGAACATGTTATGCATGACCAGAGGCTCACAAGAACTTAGCTCTGTTTTTCCCCCAGGAACAATGGTTCAGGATGCATTAAGGCAGTATTCCTCGTGATTTTACAGAACATAGCTACCACAAAGAAGAATTAGCTATTCTTACTATTTGTTGAATGAATGTACTTTAACCTAAGGTACAAATTCTTACAATTTTTTAAAATTCAATTTTTACATAGGAGTATTTCTACAAAGTCAGTGAGCTAGCCGAATGACCTTGAGTAACTTATTTAACCATCTGGGGCCTTGATTTCCTTTTTTTTTAATCTATAAAGTGGAGGTAACAACACTCCTAAGGTGATGATCTCCTAAGGTGGTTGTGAGAATTAAGTTAGATAATGTACAGGAAAATACAACACAATATTATCCTATGATGGCGTTGTTGTTGTTTAGTCACTAAGTCTTGTCCAAATCTTTTGCAACTCCATGGATTATGGCCCACCAGATTCCGCTGTCCATAGGATTTTCCAGGCAATTGTACTGGAGTGGGTTGTCATTTCCTTCTCCACGGGATCTTCCTGACCCAGAAATCGAAGCTGGGGCCCATGCATTGGCAGGCGGGCTCTTTACCACTGAGCTACCAGGATGTCCTGTGATAGATCCTCAAAAAATGTTGGTTGTGTCCTGCCATTGGGATGGGTAGATCTCATCTCCATCTTTGCTGGGTGACCCAAGTGGATTTCTCTCCATACAGGATGTAACAATCGTATCAGCATGTGCACCTCCAGGTGGCGGTCGCAACCCTGTGACCCCTCGCTTCATCCGGCACTTCAGCATGTTCTGCCTCCCCATGCCCTCAGAGCACAGTCTGAAACAGATTTTTCAGGTGAATGTGGATTCCAATCTGGGCACAAGGGGTAAAGAAAATGTATTTGTTCTAAGACTCACACAATCAGCATAGCCTGTTGTGTTTCTAGGGAGCCCATCCATTCTTGCCTGATCAGAAACCACGTAAACGCAAGGGCATCTGGGCAGTAGTTGATAGGCATTTGCTTATGACCTTCTGTGTTTATAGTCTCAGAGGTAGTCTTATAAATGAGGAAAGAGAGTCAGAACACCTCCCATACCTCTAACGAAGGCTGTATTCTGGGCCCTTGACTCTCAGGAGATATCATCCCCACCTAGCTCCCACCTCGGTGCTCATCTCCTCCCTGACCGCCATGTCTGTGTCCACTTGCCCAGCAAAGGCCAGCCCCAATAACCAACAAGTTCAAGCTCAGCATACCTAACCCAGGATTCATCACCCCTGCGCCCCCACCCTCCCAAGAGAAACAACCACCGGTATTTCTTCCATCTGTACAAACTTCCCCAGGAGACCACTTCTTTGTCCTTTAAAAAGGATAAGTAACTGTGTCTGCCTTTTAAGTGCTCGGCAGAAGTGTTCATTAAGTGAACGGCATTATTCTGAATAGAACAATGAGAGACCTTGAAACAGCATAACCAAGGCGAGTATGTCATGCCAACTATTAATAGCAAAGATGCTTAGAGGAGACAGCCAGTGAGCCAAGTCCTGCAGAGTGAAATTGACAGAGAGGATCAGAAACACACAGGTGAATGTCATCACAGAGAGGCCAGAAGTGGCAATGTGGACATCCAGGTAAGTTAAGACAGGTGACTGGTCAGGAGAAACTGGCTTTGGTGACCATAGGCCAGGTGTCAGAGAGGCAGTAATGCGGGCATTAACCAGCCTCTACATTTACCAGCGTCTTCCTCTCCCACCAATGGGGCCTTCTTAGAGGAGAGAAAGGACCAGACCTGGCACATATACAACAGTTTACAGAAATTAGTTTTCATATTGAAATAGCTTACATCCATAGGAAATTATTTTTAATAAATTTTAAGTCATTCCAATAAGCTGTTTAGGATCTAAGACCAAAAGGATACATGAGAAATGCCACATTTGGAAAAACTTTTAGAGTACTTTAGAATAGGAGAAGATGGGAGCTTATCTCCCATAATTAAGCAACAAGTAAAAAACATGTCAGGAAACAGGTAACAGGAACCAATACAGGTATTAGAAGACTTTTTAACCCCCTCTTTTTGTTGAGTACCTTTCTGTATATATTCTAAAGTCTGAAATAAGTGATTCACAACCATGCTGTCCTAACACACCCTTGTGGTGTGATCAGTGGTGAGGGAATGTCCCAAGTAACTTATACCTGATGATAAAGTACTGAACTTGCAAATTATTTTACATTTTAATAAATTCAAGCAAATTCAGAGTTATCCCAACAACAACAAAAATGGCATTCTTAACTCATTCGAAAATGCTTTCTTGGGTGGGAAGAAGAAGATAGAGTCTGGGCTCCTGGAAATCAAATCGATCCGAACCTTCAGCCTCCTGCCTCTGCCTGTAGGAATGTTACCTCCACAGAAATGTGTCACTTACAGGAGCATCATGCAGTAAATATGTCACAGCTGAAAATGAGCAGCAGTTACTTCTTCCTGCTGTAACTTAGAGGTCAGTATTTAAAACTCGCACTAACCAAGGCCACAATGGAAATGCAAAGCAGCAAAACTGAGATTCTGGGGGCCACTAAGTTGGACTGTATTCACATGGGAACATGTGTTTTCCTCATTACCAGAATGGACTGGATATTTTATCTGTAGAAAGAAAGGACTTGGATTCCAAGCTTTCTTTTTAATCACCATCTAAGCAGAGTTCAAGAGTTCACAGTCCACCTTTCCTGTCCTTTGTGTGGAGGAGAAGGAACTTGAGGATAAACAAGAATTGAAAAAAGCAAAATCAACAAGTAAAAGTAAATATGTTGATAGCAACACAAATAAACTGATTTATGTTTACTATACAAAAGAAACCTATAAGTCTACATAGTATATTTATACATATATGATATATAATATGCTTATATTTATAATGTTTTTAATCATCTGTTCTAAAACAATCAATAATATCACTACTTTCTTGAGAGTCTATTTTAAGTTAGTTAAACAACACAAATATGTGGAGAGAGTCCCATTAACAATGGGTCACAATTTGGATTATGTACAGTTGTAGGTGAATCAAGAACCACAGTTCACACACATGTTAATTGCTTATCTGCTGGAATTTTTTGTGCAAAAATATGCATCACTATGTATTCTGAAAGTAAATTGAATAGCACACAACAAATTAAATTGATAATGTTGTCACTAAATTAGATGTAAATTCTTTTTTTCTTTTTTTGGCCACTTGGCATCTGGGATCTTAGTTCCCTGACCAGGGATCAAACCCACACCCCCTGCACTGGAAATGCAGAGTCTTAACCACTGGACCACCAGGGAGGTCCCTGAACTTAGCTGCAAATTCTAATTAGAAAGATATATCAGCAGTGATTAAAACCCATGATCAACTCCGTAAAACATTACTAATGTCCTCATGACAAAGCCATCTTCCCTTAAACTGCGGAAATTCTGTCTTTGTCTCGTATGAATATTCTCAGTAAAAATTCTAAAAGCTGCCAAACATGTCATATAAGCCAGATCTTTGGACAGAATACCAAGCTGTGATCCTCAGTAAACTCGATAGCCACCTGACAGTTTTAATTTATGAATATCAGTTTAATAGCCCTTCATTCATTCACTAAAGAAATACTTGATGAGTATCAACCATGCACCAGATGTTGGTACATCACATTAAGCAAAACAGATGCCACCCCTGTCCTCATAGATCTTCTACCATAGAGACAGATAATATAGATAAATGAACTAACATATATGTAATTATAAACATATACTTTATATATGTATAACTGTACTTGCATATATACAACTATATTTGTATGTAAAATACTACATTTGTATATATACAACTGTTGTTGTTGTTCAGTCACTAAGTCATGTCCTACTATTTGCAACCCATGAACTGCAGCACCCCAGGCTTCCCTGTCCTTCACTATCTCCCGGAGTTTACTCAAACTCATGTCCACTGAGTCAGTGAAAGTGAAAGAGAAGTTGCTCAGTCGTGTCCAACTCTTTGCAACCCCATGGACTGTAGCCTGCCAAGCTCCTCCATCCATGAGATTTTCCAGGCAAGAATACTGGAGTGAGCTGCCATTTTCTTCTCCAGAGGATCTTCCTACTGCAGACAGGACTGCAGTAGGACTTTGTTGTTTATCTCTTTTATAGAGAGTAATTCGTATATGCTGATCCCAAGTGCCTGATTTGTGAAAAGTGTTAGTTGCTCGGTCGTGTCCATCTCTTTGCGACCCTGGACTGTAGCCCACCAGACTCCTCTGTCTCTGGAATTCTCCAGGAAAGAATACTAAAGTGGATAGCCATTCCCTTTTCCAGTGGATTGTCCCAACCCAGGGATCAAACCCAGGTCTCCTGCACTGCAGGCGAATTCTGTACTGTCTGAGCCACCAGAGAAGCCCAAATGCCTATTTTACCCCTTTCCCCAGAAAAGAAGGCTTGGAACACCCACAGGTCCTTGCACTGGAATTTGATCAAGTCTGGAGTATTTGAAAGATAAATTTTGGTTAAAAACATTCCAACCCTCTTATATTTCATTTCTGGTTCTAGGCCATCTTAAACGGCTTCCTGAATGACTTCACAGCAGCTGTAAAGCAAACTACATCCAACATTGTGGAAGCCTCAGTTGAAATCTACAACAGGATGAGTGTTGATCTTCTGCCAACACCAGCCAAGTCTCATTACGTCTTTAACTTGAGGGATTTATCTAAGTGTGTGCAAGGTACTGTATGGAACTCATGTTCCCTGGCCCTCACCCTCCTTCCATTTCCATTCACCCACACATCCCTGCGTAAAAGTGTATGTACATGGGTGTCTGAGATTTGCCTGGAAATTCCATTACATTATCCCTGTTTTAGTCACCCTCTGCCCCCACCCTTCACTGACTTCTTCACAACTTTCCTCAAAGCACCATCTCATTTTTAACTCCCAGCTGGTGGCCTGTCTTCTTTTTCACTGAAGGAAAAAAAAACATAGAATCAAACCAGGAGGAGCTCCTCTTCCTAATCTCCCAGACACCCTGCTCCCACATTTTCTCCCACTGCAGTGGTTCAGCTGTCCCTGCCCCTAATATGTGCCAACAGCCCCTCTGGTACTGAACCCATCCCCTCCTGCTGACTCTAGGATTTTGTTTTATGCGTTCCCCCTTCTCTTCTGCATTGTCAGTGCTTCTTCTTCTGTCAGATCATCCCTAAGAGTATACAATTCTGCTATAATACCTTTCATCTTAAAAGACATAATTCTCTTGGGACTTCCCAGAATATCCAATGGTTAAGACTCTGCCTTCCAATACACGGAATGTGGGTCCTATCTCTGGTCAAGGAACTAAGATTCCACATGCCACAGTGGTGTGGCCAAAATTTTTTAAAAAATAAAATAAGCTACAAAGATATTAAAAAAAATAATAATAGTTCTCTTTAGGCCCCATATCCCCCTTCTGCTACTCTCCTCATTTGTGCTAATAATGTGTCCCCAATTTTGCTTTCAAAAAATGAGGTCACAATGACTATATGTATATATCCAACTACCCATTTCCTTTAGTGTGGGATAAAGTTGAACTTACGGATTTTCTCATTAATTAAACTATCACTAGATATTCCACAATTGTAGAGTTTTTCTTTTCTCCCTTTCTGAAAAAACAGGTATTCTTCAGTGTGACCCAGGAACTATAAGAGAAGAAATACAGATCTTCAGACTCTTCTGCCATGAGTGTCAAAGAGTCTTCCATGATCGTTTGATTAATAATGAAGATAAACACTATTTCCATGCTATTTTGACAGAAATGGCCAGTAAATATCAATCTTTATATCAATCTATCCTTCTTTATGTAGTTAGGTTTTTTCAGGGGTTATTTTTATTGTTTTAGTAGAAAAACCATTTGTTTTCTAATCCTAGCCATTAGATGACCAAGGAGACACAATTTGGTTTCTAAAATGAGCAAAACAAATTGTAATCATTCATTAGTAAAAGTTTTTTTCTTTGATGACTCACATATATAACAACATGTGAAGTGTTATGAAAATCATTTTATTGAAATTCAGGAAGGATTAATATTCCTAATTCAGTATAAAATTTTAAGTAGAGGAGGGAAAGTAGAAAACAAACAGTATTTTGTCAGGTGAGAGGCCAGAATACTTCTAAAGTGTTTATTTATTAATATGTGTTCATATCTGTTATTTAATAAAAATGATTATTAGTANAAATCATTTTATTGAAATTCAGGAAGGATTAATATTCCTAATTCAGTATAAAATTATAAGTAGAGGAGGGAAAGTAGAAAACAAACAGTATTTTGTCAGGTGAGAGGCCAGAATACTTCTAAAGTGTTTATTTATTAATATGTGTTCATATCTGTTATTTAATAAAAATGATTATTAGTAGTAAATATTCTTAATCTTAAATTCAAGAGATTATCAATAAAATCAAAGTGGTGTGGTATTAACATGGGCTTTCTCTCAGTTTCATGTGTATTAATTAGGCTTCTAAGTAAAGTAGCAGGGGTAGTTATTGTGTATATCTTACCATTAATACCCTACATTCAAGCTAATTATATTAAAAATTGATTTTATTTTTTGAATAGACAAACATTTTGGAATTGCTATAGGCCTGGAATATTTTTTGACTAGGCCCATCATATTTGGAGATTTCATTAAGGTAAGTGTGTTGTAGTGACTTGACTACATTTGAAGTTTATAAAACATTTACTGTTTTCTAGTTAAGTTCATATTCTACAGGAGCTTTGCACATGTGAAGATTCAAGACCTCATCTGAGGGGTGGGGGTGGTCAGCAAACTATGGTCCATAATGCAAATCCACTCACCACTCATTTTTGTAAATGAAGTTCTATAGGAGCACAAGACCCATTTGACTCTGTCTTATTTATCTGGTTGCTTTCTAATGACAAGACAGACTGAAGTACTAGCAACAGTTACTATATGACCTGCAAAGCCTAAAATATTTACTATATGACTCTTGAGAGAAAAAGATTGCTGACTTCTGATCTAGTTACATTCATTTTGATAATAGTGAATCAGAGACTGAATTATCAGGTATTCCATTTGAAAGGAAGCAAAGAAGTTTAGTCTCAACTCAGAATTGGAATTCTCTTACCATATTCCATGTAGCTCTTCAGACTCTGCTCAGATATTTCCAGTGATGAGAAGCTAATTAGTTAGCGGTTCAGCCTTCTTCATTTCAGGGTAGCTCTAATTAGTAGCAAAATTTTCCTTTTACTAAGTGCCTCAGTCCTGGGTGTTCATTGGAAGGACTGATGTTGAAGCTGAAACTCCAATACTTTGACCACCTCATGCAAAGTGCTAACTCATTTGAAAACACCCTGATCCTGGAAAAGATTGAGAGCAGGAGGAGAAGGGGATGACAGAGGATGAGATGGTTGGATGGCATCACCAACTCAATGGACATGAGTTTGGGTAAATTCTGGGAGTTGGTGATGGACAGGGAGGCCTGGCATGCTGCAATTCATGGGGTTGCAGAGTCGAACACAACTGAGCGACTGAACTGCCTCAAGTCTGTCCCCCCTAATAAAATCTACAAGTAGGCCCTAATTTTACCTTCTAGACCTACCTAGAATATACTTCTTATAGGTGAATAACCTTATTCTAGGTTAAAAGACTTTATCTAACTAATTACTGTACCTATGTTGACAGACAGCCATCTTGTTTTACCAAGCTGACTCTTGCTTGGGCACACACAACACTACTAGTGTCTCTAAGAAAGCAAGGGCCATGTCTATTTAGTTCAGATTAAATCCTGTTTCCGACACAGAGCTGCAGCAGAGGCTCTCAACCAGCGGTGTTTAAACAAATGAACGGATTCATCTTTATATTATATTTATGCAATATCTCACCACTCTGGTAACCCTAGACAACAAAAAAAAATGGTAATAATAAACAATTTATTCTATGAACTATAATATTTAACATTTCTTTTTAAAAGTTTAAAGTTTATTTTCAGGTGGTGATTATATTTCCTATGTTTTCCTAATAGTGGTATTATCAAATGGGAAAATGAAGCAAAGCAAAAAGAGCAGTTGGACTCTTCTTCCATTGCTTATGTGTATTTTAGTCAAAGATTTCAAAAGAAAATGCCCCCAGGGCAGTTGCTATGGCAAAGACAATAAATTATCAATAGGTCCAAACAGGAACTCAGTGCCCTATAATTTGTACTGATTATCATTCTTAATGACTTATTTAAACAAATGACTAGTATGTAAAAACTACATATAGTTCTGGCATGGTTTTTTAATAAAACAATCTGCCAAACCTACTTTTCAACCATTTCAGTTTTCTGATGTCAACATCCTAGGAGCAAAAATATGAAACCAGAGTTAAGTTAAATGAGAGAGAAGTAAGAAAAAATTTTAAATTATTTCTGAAATTTTGTGTGAATTTTATTGCAAAGATCATTTGAAATTCCAGTGTCTCACTTGAAGAGGTTGAATTAAATGAATTTTTTAGTTAACCATGAATATCTGAGTTGCTTTAATCCCATTTCCTTCATTTTATAGCCCTGCTAGCATATATGAGCAAATGATTAAATAGAAATAGAAATAAAAATAATGGCCCTTCCTAAGGTTATGTATATTATATATGTTTATACATCAGAATTGATCCAACTTGGTTCTTATCCAATAAATCATCTTCTAGTTTGGAGGAGATAGATCTGACCGGATTTATGATGACATGCCTGATATGGAGAAAATTGCAAATGTACTACAGGACTACCTTGATGACTATAACCTTATAAACCCCAAAGAAGTAAAGTTGGTGTTCTTCCAGGATGCTATAGAGCATGTTTCAAGGTAAAGTCCCATCAAGTACCCAATAATCCATTGATCTATTTTCTTTTATATTAAAAGGTAAGGATTAAGTTATACAAACTCATAAAATTGACTGCTACATGGACAAAGTTCTATTACCAAATCTTGCTATAACTTAAAAGTTTTTTTGACATCTTTAAAATATGTATGACATGAACTTAGTATGCAATCTCAGAGGTCATTATTTTTGCAAAATATCAATAGATTGTTTTTGTTTTGAAAATGTCTTGTCTCATTACAAAACAATTTTTAAAATCTAAATGTGGTTTACAGAAATATACAGAGTAGCCAGGCTTATTTAACATGCATACCTAAAAAAAATAGGAGATTTTGCTTTGTTTGTAGCAAAACAAGTCAAATGCAAGGACCGTAGATTTCATCTGCTTATGAGTCTGACTCATACCTACTGCAGGTATCCTGTGAGGGTCATCCCTGATGTCTAGGTATCGAGTCTGAATATCTGCAGTCCTTGGGGCACACATAACTTTTTGAAGTGGCTCTTGTCCTGTTGAACAATTCTGAAATTGTAAATATGTGTTAAAAATGTTAAAATGACAAGGTTATACTGTATAGCAGAGGGACTTATATTCAACATCCTGTGACAAACCATAATGAAAAAGAATATGAAAAAGAATATATATGTGTGTGTGTATAACTGAGTCACTTTGCTCTACAGAAGAAATTAACACAAAATTGTCAATCTGTACTTCAATAAAAAAAATTTTTAAGTGTTGGAATGACCCTTCAAAGGTGAGTTAAGATCTGCTCCCCGTAACTTCTGATACTCCATCTTCTGGAGCAGTATTAATGATACCAATGGCACTAAATGTGAATATAAACCATGATATGGAATATCTCATTTAACTTTGGTAACACTTACTGTGGCTCAATATCATGATCTTTCTAAATATAAGGCTCAGAGAATGTTCCAATGGCTTGATGCTATATAATAATCCACTGTAATACTTAGTAGCTTCGTTTTTTCATTATTTCTCATGGGTCCCAGCCATTCTCCCCTGGGATCTCTCACACAATTGCAATCAGACCTGAAACACCTGGCCCATCTCTGCCTCCATGTGGACTCCACTGTCTCTGCGTGGGCATCATGAGAGTGTTGGGACTTCTTACACGGTAACTCAGGACTCCAAAGGCTTGTGCCCCAAAAGACTACCAGGATGAAGGCAAATGGCCTTTCACAACACAGCCTTGGGAGTTACTCAGCATTGCTTCTGCCATACTCTATCAGGCCAAAGATTCATACAGATTCACAAGACAGGATCAGCAACTCTACCTATTCGTAGAGTCAAAGCAAGTAGAATCAGAAACATTACTGCAGCCAGTTTTGGGTAATATTGTGTGCCACGGAGAGATTAAGTCAATTGTCCCAAGCCCTCTTGCTGGTGATTGGCAGGCTGAGGATCATAAGCAGTGTTTCAGGTTTCCCAGCTGGTTCAGTGGAAGAGAACCTGCCTGCCAATGCAGGAGGAGGGTTGGGAAGATCCCCTGAAGAAGGAAATGGCAACTGGCAAGAAGGAAATGGCCCCCTCCAGTATTCCTGCCTGGAGAATTCCATGGGCAGAGGAGCCTGGCCAGCTTTAGTACATGAGGTGCAAAGAGTCAGACATAATTTAGTGACTGACCAACAACAGCCTCTAGCTGGCCAGTGACAGGCTACGGGGATCATAACCAGTGCTTAGATTCTAGCTTCACCGGTAGATGCCTCGGCCCAAAATGGATCCAATCTTTTTCATAACAGTTCCTCCAAATACTTGAAAATCATTACCAAGCTCCTCTTAGCTTTATGTTCTCCAGGCACAATTATCCCAGACTTTTCACTGTTTCTTATTAGCGATTATTTCCAGTCTTCAACATACTGAGCCCTTTATCATTTTTCAATGTTTCACTTAACATGTGATACCCAGATTTGAGGTAGTATTCTGTGGAATAAGCTGTGCAAAGTGTGTGTGAGGGCAAGATTTCCCATAGGCTACTACCATGGAAGACAACAATTGCTTTGTTTGTTTCCCTTGTCAACTATATTTTAGTGTTGGACCATATTAAGATTGACAAATCTCCAGAATTTTTTTTCTATAACCATAAGCAAGCCAAGTCTTTTGTGCTTCCCATACTTCTGCTGTTCAATTAACTCTAATTCAAAGATTTATGTTTGTCACAGCTCAAGGGTTGTAAAATACAATAGTTTATCATTGAGTTGTCAAGATACTACTTGCTTCCCATCTGCCCCCTGCCAAAATACCCACACGCTTTCTCCTAACAACTTTTATTCCCATGGCTTAGGCAGTCCCTAAGCCTGAAAGAAAATAAACTAACAGCAGAATCCTGGTCTGAGAAACTTCCTGAAGAATAGACCAGATGATAGGAAAAGTCAGCTTAATTATATTTATAACCTCTCTTACTTTCATGAATGGGAATCACCAGGCTACTTAGAGTTTGCTTAAATTATTACAGAAGGAAATTAAAAACCATTTGTAGAATGGGGGAGATTTGGTTTTCTGGCAAAAAGGACTGCCATGTGAATAACGATGTAGATGTTTTCTCTAGAGAGGATCAGTAGTTAGGAATTAGAGGAAATAAGAGCCTTCAAACACCTACTGTTGATTAGCAATGAACAGGGCTTCCATGGTGGGAAGCAGTTTGGGGGGAAATACCAAATATTCAGTAATATAACAGATAGTACATTTCCATTTGTTAACATTCTAGGCTTTTGTTGCATTGAATAACTGAATAAAAGCTTTCTCAACTCAGAAGAAATTAGAATTGACTTCAGAGCCTGTGCTTTCAAAGAGCAGCTTGCATCAGACAATTTATATGTTACATGCCCCCAAAGTTGTCATCACACTCCAAGGATGGTCAAATGGATCTCTCTATAAAGCCATTAACAGGACTTCCCTGGCAGTCCAGTATGCTTAAGACTCCAGGCATCCACTGCAGGGAGCATAGCTTTGATTCCTGGTCTGGGAACTAAGATTCCTAATGCTGTGTGTCATGGCCAAAAAAAATTTTAAGTAATAATAAAATTAAACGACTAACTAGGAAATGTATCCCTTGCCTCTACAGTAGAGAAAATGTAACTTTGGAAGATTCTCAATGGAGGGAGGTTTTTATCCATTGATATGTAAATTGACAGAAAAAAATAACACTAGGAAGCAGATAGACAAGCCATTTATTTTCTCAGTCTCAAATGGAAGTAACAAATTACTATAATGTAAATTTAAAAAAGGAAAGAATAACATAAATAATGCAAGATGTTAATAATATTCAATATTTATCCACTGTAGCACCCTGATGCATTATGGAAAAAAATAACAAAACATTGGGACATATCCATTGAACCCTCAGAGGTAACTGAGGAATTATAAGCAAACAGATGATCTAAAGTATCTTCTGTTAGATATATGTTGTGATAGAGACATAGCTGTGGAGATCATACCTGTGGATCTTAGTTGCTTTGGGGGAGGAATTAGCAAAGGATCTGTTGACTGGAAAAAAAAAACACTGTGAGAGTTGAGAATTAAGTTTTATCTAGGGAAAAATGAAGACCATAGCCCCAGAGACAGCCTCTCAGATAACTCCAAGGAACTGCTCCAGAGAGTTAGAGGGAAAGTCAGTATGTATATGATTTTAGTGAAAGGGGATACATGCAGTCAGGCACCCATTTTAACTGAAGGCTGCTGCTAGTCACAAGGAGCAGATGTCTCCTTTAATGATTTGAATGCACTTCTAGGTATGAGAAGATATAAGAAATTGTGTTCATAAAATCTCCTGAAAATGCATATCTGAAGGCCTGTCCTACCAGTTTTTCCCAGAGCACAGAGTGCCTCGTTCCTGATTGTAGTGGGAATTTCTATTGATGTACTTTCACAGCCTTGAGAAATTCCACAGAAATAGCACCTGGAAAAACAGCATAAAATAAGGAACTGTGTTAATGATTATCTATCATGTTTTCCTTAAGAATAATCTCCTTGTTACAAACCCCAAGGCCAGACCCAGAAGGGAGTATGATTAGGAGTATGGACCTTGGAACACTGGGTCAGCGTTAGGTGTGAACACTGCCTACACACTTGCTGACTGTTCCTGAGGCTGTCCCAGAAGGGAACGGCCTGGGGTATAAAGAAGGAGATCTGGACTATGTCGATGTAGTAGTGTCTTGGGAAAGATAGAACAAAGAAAGTTTTATAGTCTGAAATTAGAAATAAAAGCTGGACTCACAGTGGACTCTGCACCTCAGTCTAATAGAGGCTGCAGGTCCCCTGACCCATTGCACCAGATTTTGTGTTCTGTTTTCATTCTCATCGCTTGCTCCTAGACCTTTAGGGCAACACCTGATCTCCACCCTGAACTCCTTTCAGGGTATGTTGAAGGTCAGCAATTGCAGTGACAAGTGACTCCATTATTGTAGAACCAGATGGCAAGCATCAGTTTTTAGCTGGCAATTCCTAAGGAAAGGAGCCACACCTTTTTTTTTGTAAATAACCAGATGGTAAATATTTTAGGCTCTGCTATAGTCCCTGTCACACCTACTCAACTCTCCATTATAACTAGCATGAGAATGTCCATAAAGCATTATTTATCAAAAAAAATCACAAAACAAAATGTGGTATAGAGTTTAAGTCCATTTTTGCGAACACACACATACAAGTCAACAGATATAAATTTGTTTATGAAGCGCTTACTATAAGCCATGAAATTAAAAGAGGCTTGCTCCTTGGAAGAAAAGCTATGATCAACCTAGACATTATGTTAAAAAGCAGAAACATCACTTTGCCAACAAAGGTCCGTATAGTCAAAGCTATGATTCTTCCAGTAGTCGTGTACAGATGTGAGAGCTGGGCCATAAAGAATGCTGAGCGCCAAAGAATTGGTGCTTTCAAACTGTGATGCTGGAGAGTCCCTTGGACAGCAAGAAGATCAAACCAGTCAATTATAAAGGAAATCAACCGTGAATATTCATTGGGAGGACTGATGCTGAAGCTCCAATACTTTGGCCACCTGATGTGAAAAACCAACTCATTTGAGAAGACCCTAATGCTGGGAACAGCTGAAGGCCAGAGGAAAACAGAGTGGGTGACAGAGAAGGAGATGGCTGGATGGCATTATCGACTCAAAGAACGTGAATTTGAGCAAACTGCGGGAGATGGTGAAGGACAAGGAAGCCTGGCATGCTGCAGTTCATGGGGTCGCACAAAGTCAGACGTGACTCAGCAACTGAACAACAACACCTATGAGCTACACACTACTCCCATAGAGAACAGGACAGCATCCAGACTGTCATGATGGAGTGTACATGCGGTAAAGGGTTAGCAGTGTTTTTTTTCCTATCGGTTAAAATGATCATATTTTACTTTTTTAATTTAAAAAAATCATAACGCCATTATCCTCAAATATTTGAACCTTTTTTTTTTTTAGTTATCAGCATTATAAATTAAAAATAGATAAAGAAGATAGAGGATAGAAAGATGCTTTCCTTAAAAAAAAAAACAGAGATTGAGAGGGAGAAATTAAACCTTTTACATTTCTCTCATGATTTCCTGGGCTTTCCCCAATGGCTCAGTGGTAAAGAATCTACCTGCAATGCAGAAGACTCAGGCTCAATCCCTGGGTCAGGAAGATTGCCTGGAGACGAAATAGCAACTCACTCCATTATTCTCCCCTGGAGAATCCCATGGACAGAGGAGCCTGGTGGGCTACAGTCCAAAGGATCACAAAGAGTCAGACAAGTCTAAACACACAACCACATTTCATGATTTTCTAGTTTCTCATGACCCAGTTGGGGCTTCCCTGGTGGCTCAGATGGTAAAGAATCTGCCTGCAATGAAGGAGACCTGGGTTCAATCCCTAGGTTGGGAAGATCCCCTGGAGAAAAGAATGGCAAACCACTCCAGTATTCTTGCCTAGAATCCCATGGACAGAGGAGCCTAGCAAACTATAGTCTAATCTGAGATTTTCAATGACAATTTTTCAAAGACAGTTTTTACATTTGCAACTTCTTTTTAAGGAGAGTTTACTGACCTTTTAAAATATTGATTTATTTCATTTATCTGGCTCTATCAGGTCTTAGTTATGGCTTGTGGGCTCTCTCGTTGTGTACAGTTAGTTGCTCCTCAGCCTGTGGGATCTTAGTTCCTCCACCAGGGATCAAACCTGTGTCCCCTGCATTGCAAGGCAGATTCTCAACCACTGGACCACCAGGGAAGTCCCTACATTTTTATCTTAACAGCAGTGAACCTGACTCTCATACAATCTGCTCACTTTTATACTGACATCCTTTCCCCTTTCTTGAGTGTTTGAATTTTATTTATGCTTCTCTATATATCTCAAGGAACCTTTTAGGATAGGTTTGCAGATGGTTTATTCTCTGAGAAATAACATGATAGTTTTCCCTCTTAACCACTGTGGAATGGCATCTTGTAAAAGAGATGCTTGAGACCAGCCTATAATTATTTGACCCCTTAAGAGTAATCTAGTATATCTATTTTTTAGATCCTCACACATTTTTAGTTATGTCTAAAATGTAGGTTTTTATTTCATATATTGATTCATGTATGCATGCTAAGTCAAAAGTGTTACTCACTCAGTCATGGTGAACTCTTTACCATCCTATGGACTGTAGCCCACCAGGCTCCTCTGTCCATGGGATTCTCCAGGCAAGAATACTGGAGAGGGTAGCCNCATATATTGATTCATGTATGCATGCTAAGTCAAAAGTGTTACTCACTCAGTCATGGTGAACTCTTTACCATCCTATGGACTGTAGCCCACCAGGCTCCTCTGTCCATGGGATTCTCCAGGCAAGAATACTGGAGAGGGTAGCCATTCCCTTCTCTAGGGGATCTTCCCAACCCAGGGATCAAACCCGGATCTTTTGCATTGCAGACAGATTCTTTACAGTCTGAGCCACCAGGGAAACCCCCTTGGGAGTAGTCTATTATATCTACTTTTTAGATGCTCACAAAATTATGTCTAATATAGATATATAGATTTCTATTTCATATATGTATAAAACATCCGTTCTCCTATACACACACAGAGAGTTTATTTTATATTTATATCTCTCTTAGAAAACATTGTGTTTTGCTTATCTTCTTTGACTTTCTTTCCTGACCCTCAGTAACTTCCTCAGATCAATGGGTTCAACTCTGAGGTTTTTTCTTTTATTTCAACTCTGTTCCTTCGTTTCTTCTACAATTGCTATAGTGTGGTCTCTGTGATTCCATTTGTTTCTCCTAGATTTGTCGTCCTTATATTCCATTTTCTCTTGTCGTTTTTAATATCATTATCTTTTTAATTTGAGTTCTGGGTAAATGCCTTGAGTTTGTCTTCTACTCCACCCATTCAGTTTTTCACTGTATCCTATTTTTAAGACCCATCTTCCACTGATGTTTTCACTTTGGTAGTCAGATTTTCCATCTTCAATCCGTTTTTCCTAAACTTGGATTCTCCACCACCACCACTTCTGAGTGCTCACTCTAGTATCATGATGGCATTTTTTTTTTAATCTTTATTGTTAACATGAATCAGAAATTTTATATAGTAAATACA
Source organism: Neotragus pygmaeus (assembly GCA_006410875.1). NCBI lineage: Eukaryota > Metazoa > Chordata > Mammalia > Artiodactyla > Bovidae > Neotragus > Neotragus pygmaeus. Next base: position 1,216,942 of record SJYV01053654.1, on the reverse strand, counting down.
TTTCAGATTGTTCCTGTTGATCTTTTCTTGAGCTGCAGTCTCTTTTCTCATGTTCAGTGATTTTTCTGCTTGCTCATCCTTAGAAATAAAGACCTGCTTGCCAATATAATGATTAATATAAGTCGTGGCCTAAATCAGCCAGCATTCCTGATAAGACCCTTCACACTTTAAAGGGAGAAGAGATTTTTTTTTTTTTGGGAATATAATTGCTTTACAATGTTGTGTTCATTTCTGCTCTACAATGAAGGGAATCAGCTATATGTGTTCACATATCCTCTCCCCTTTGAACCTCACTCCAACCCACCCCTCTAGGTCAACAGAGCATCAAGCTGAGCTCCCTGTGCTATCCAACAGATTCCCACTAGGTTAACTGCTTCACACATGGTAGTGTACATATGCCAATCCCAATCTCCTAGTTCATCCCACCCTCCCCTTCTCTGCCTTTGTCTACATGTGTGTTCTCTCCATCTACATTTCTATTCCTGCCCTGCAAATGGGTTCATCTGTACCATTTTTTATATTCCACATGTATGTATTTAATATAGTATATTTGACTTTCTCAATTTTCATGACCAAAGTCAACAGCCTGTGAATGGACGAGAGATGGCTATAAGGAAACCCCCAGTGCTTTTCTCCCAACCATGAACCTCAGACATACCCTATTCTTTCCTGTGGCCTTTGGCTGGGAAATAACCCTCCAGCAGCCACTAGCCTTCCACTCTGGGGTGGGCCCTCAGAGCAGAAGCCACATTTGTATCCCGTAACTAAACCTTTTTCTGCTTTGTCTCCCATAGGATCGCTCGCATGATTCGTCAGGAGAGAGGCAACGCCCTGCTGGTTGGAGTGGGAGGCACAGGAAAGCAGTCTCTTACAAGGCTCGCAGCTCATATATGTGGTTATAGATGTTTGCAGATTGAGTTGAGCCGGGGATATAATTATGATAGTTTTCATGAGGACCTGAGGAAGCTGTACAAACTGGCTGGTGTAGAAGACAAGAATATGGTTTTCCTCTTCACAGACACCCAGGTACATATTTAAATAACCAAAAAGCAAGAACAGGAAAGGGAAAGGCTACCCACTCCAGTATTCTGGCCTAGAGAATTCCATGGACTGTATAGTCCATGGGGTCACAAAGAGTTGGACACAACTGAGCGACTTTCACACAAAAACAAGAACAGGAAAAGGACACGTGTTATAATCGTACCTGTCCTTCGAATAGCTTATATGAATGATGTAGTTCAGGGAATCTTCTCATCTAATAACAGAGTTCTTGGACCTTACAAAATACTACTTCTTTTAATAACTATTACTTCCATCTTTAAATTCTACATAAGAAAATGTAATCAGAGGTTAAGAGCATTAAAAAGGGACTTNCCTAGAGAATTCCATGGACTGTATAGTCCATGGGGTCACAAAGAGTTGGACACAACTGAGCGACTTTCACACAAAAACAAGAACAGGAAAAGGACACGTGTTATAATCGTACCTGTCCTTCGAATAGCTTATATGAATGATGTAGTTCAGGGAATCTTCTCATCTAATAACAGAGTTCTTGGACCTTACAAAATACTACTTCTTTTAATAACTATTACTTCCATCTTTAAATTCTACATAAGAAAATGTAATCAGAGGTTAAGAGCATTAAAAAGGGACTTAACTTGGAGAGGAAGGACATAGACAGCAGAAGGTGATAAACTATTTCTGTGGAGGTAAATATTAAAAAGTAATTCACTAAGTGAAATCAATTAGGGAGATATGCTTTACTCAAGAAAAGGAAAAAATAATGGCTATATTTTAGTTAAATTAACTTTAAAGTAGGATTACATTCATGTCTACCATAACCAGTTTAACTGATTTTGAATTTATTCTCTAATAAAGTGGCTCAACTGCTAAAGAATCCGCCTGCAATGTGGGAGACCGGAGTTTGATCCCTGGGTTGGGAAGAACCCCTGGAGAAGGGAAGGGCTACCTACACCAGTATTCTGGCCTAGAGAATTCCATGGACTGTGTAGTCCATGGGGTTACAAAGAGTCAGATACAACTGAGCGACTTTTACTTCACTTCACTTCATTTTCTACATTGATTACACTTGGCTATTTTAATATTAGGGAAAATAAATAACTAATAAGGACCTACTGTACAGTAAAGGGAACTCTACTCAATACTCTATAATGGCTTATATGGGAAAAGAATCTAAAAAAAGAGTAGATATAGGTATACATATAACTGATTCACTTTGTTTTACACCTGAAACTAACACAACATTGTAAATCAACTATACTCCAATAAAAATTTTTAATACGTGTATATAAATTTTTAATTAAATTTTTTTAAAACAGAAATCATCCAAAGAAAAAGTGATAAATCTGACACATAAACATTTTAACTTTATTTTAGTTTCCAAAACACTGTAAACATGACTAAGTATGATCACAAAATAGGAAAAATATTTTTAACATATGTTACATGCAGTGAGCTTATATCTGAGTTTGTAAATATCTTTTACAAATGAGAGTTGAATATGTGGCCACCAGCAGCTCCCTGCCCTGGGCCCTGGTAGCTGCACACGGCGGCACCGCTGAGGACGTCAGCGACCCTTGCACCCTCTGCAACCTTCTGCAGTGTTCGCAGAGTGCACGTAATAGTTGATCCTGTGGACCCCAGTAGCCTGAATGGAAGAGACATGACCTTCACATACCACATGCCCCCACATCTGATGCCCTGCCTCCCTCGACCTGGAGTCTAACACCCCGGTGTGCCCCAAGCTACAGGTAAAAGTCTTCCCTTACCAAAGTCATCCCATGAAATCTGGAAGAAGTGACTGCTTCTTCGAATACACTGACACTACTTAAGTCTAGAGGGATCGCGAAGAATCAGGGGAATGTAACTCCATGGTAAACCTCCTATAACTGGCCCCAAGAAATGGAGATCCACAGCTGGCCCACAAAGAATTCAAAATAATCATTCTAAAGATTCTCTGAGAGTCGCAAGAGAACACGGATAAACAATTTCATGACATCAGGGAAATAATGCAAGAACAAACTGGCAGCAAGCGACATCACCAAGATGGCCATATAGCTCAGTCCCCACTTCGCTCCGCCTCACAAGAACAACTAACAATTATTCATGAATAAGACATGGAGAAAGTCCTAGAACATGGGGGTGAGGCTGAAGCATACCCCTGTGCCAGAGACTGACAAACCACGTTAGAAGAATAACAGGAACAGTTACACACTGGCCACACTGTCCTACCCCCAGGCCGTCGCAGCATCACATTAAGAGGTCTCCCCCGAGCCTACCAGTTCCTCCAGTGGGAATAAAGAGGCCAGGATGGACATCCTGCCCCCAGTGTTCTAGGCCACATTGGGGTTTCACTCCAGTCTCGATTCGCAGAGATGGTGAGAGACTCTGCAGCACTTGACCCCTAGGAATCCAGCTGTGTCATAGAAGCCTTGAGGATATACTAACCAGCACTCCAATCATGACAGACCAAGTCCTTACCCTCAGCACCCAAGTAGTGGTCCAAGCCAGCAGCTTTACTCATATGCAGAGTCAGTCTGACCAAGGAGCTCAGCAGATGCAGATCTGCCTAATTCAAAGTCCTCAAATGAAGTGCCTTGCCAGCCCTGGAGCCTGGTCAGGCCCCCCACTCACCCAGGCAGGGGAACTGATCCACACCCTGCTCTTTGCTGAGTGTACCTCTTGGCCCTTCCCAGCCAAAGAACCTGACCAGAACACCTGGAAAGCTGTGTAGCCCAGCAGTGCTTAGGAGAGTCTGGCAGGAAGAGCAGATCATCCACACAGCAAAGCCAGTGACCCACTCAGCCAGGCAGGATGGCTAAAGACCACAGACATCCTTGTTGCACATGAAGCCAGTTATTCCACTCTGCCAGGACAGGAAAGCTAATTCCTAGTGCCACCTACTGCTAAATATAGTACCCAGTTCTGATAGTCTAGGAAACCTGATCAGAGAACCCAGGCAATCACAAAGTTCGTCCTATAGCCTTGCTCATTCAAAACCGAGTCGAAAGTCCTGTCCAACTGTTCTCAGCCAGTAGCATCACCCATGACCTCAGAGCTCAGGCATTGTCCTCACCCCAAAATAGACACTGATAGCAAGTCCCACCTGCTCAAAGATGTTACCAGTTGACATGTCCAGAAACCCAAACTGAGCTGACTGGCAAAGAACAATCTCTGCCAAATTGGACCAGTAAAATCTGGAAGGGGATATCATTTACTTTTCTTCTGGGATTTTGTCTCATTCCTGGAAATGGCAATCCGCTCCAGTATTTCTGCCTGGAGAATCCCATGGCTAAAGGAGCCTGGTGGGCTACAGCCCATGGGGTCACAAAGAGTCAGACAGGACTAAGCCTCTAACACTTTCACTTCTCTTTTATTTGCAACATACTCTTCTGTTGCCTCATTTTGCCTAATTCTGTTTTTATTTCTACGCATTAAGTAGGTCATTCTCATCCATCATTGCTCTGTAAATAGTTGTAATTTTGGTGTGCCCATGGGAGGAGGTGAGCTCAGGGTTATCCTGCTTTAACATCTTGGCTACTTCCCAAAATTGTTGTAGTTGTTCAGTCGCCAAGTTGTGTCTGACTTTTGCAACCCCATGAACTGCAGCACGCCAAGCTTCCCTGTCCTTCACTCTCTCCTGGAGTTTACTCAGATTCATGTCCATAGAGTCAGTGATGCCATCCAACCATTTCATTCTCTGTCGCCCCCTTCTCCTCCTGCCCTCAATCTTTCCCAGCATCACAGTCTTTTCCAATGAATTAGCTCTTGGCATCAGATGGCCAAAGTATTGGAGCTTCAGCATCAGTCCTTTCAGTGAATACTCAGGGTTGATTTCCTTTAGTATTGACTGGCTTGATCCCCCAAGGTTATCTTCTTTTAAAGATAAAATTAACTCAGTGTGAATTTTAAATCATATATTTGCTTTATAATGTATAGGAAGTAAATGTAAAATGGTTGACTAACTTATAATGACCACTCTGCTTTCTTCTACAGATTGTAGTGGAAGAGTTTCTAGAAGATATAAATAACATTCTGAACTCAGGTGAAGTGCCTAATTTATTTGAAAAGGATGAACTGGAGCAGGTTTTAGCAGCCACCAGACCAAGAGCAAAAGAAGTAGGAATTTCTGAGGGAAATAGAGATGAGGTAGGACATGTCAAAATGGTAATAAAATTTTGGAAAAGAAAAAGTTGTCTCAGCCTTCTTCCAGTCATCCACAAACCCTTTTAAGCAGTTCATGGGTAGAATTTTTTCAATATAATTTGTTTTTAATCCTATGTACTTTATTTCCTACTTTTAAAGCATTGGTTCATGAGACTTCCAGAGATGGTTAGGGAAAGCACAAAACAGAATCCCTACTACCTACAGAGGGTCATGCTGCTGCTGCTGCTAAGTCGCTTCAGTCGTGTCCGACTCCGTGCGACCCCAGAGACAGCAGCCCAGCAGACTCCCCTGTCCCTGGGATTCTCCAGGCAAGAACACTGGAGT
>SJYV01053654.1:1106788-1211361 GCA_006410875.1 Neotragus pygmaeus | reverse complement strand
GTGCGACCCCAGAGACAGCAGCCCAGCAGACTCCCCTGTCCCTGGGATTCTCCAGGCAAGAACACTGGAGTAGGTTGCCATTTCTTTCTCCAGTGCATGAAAGTGAAACGTGAAAGTGAAGTCACTCAGTTGTGTCCAACTCCTAGTGACCCTATGGACTGCAGCCCACCAGGCTCCTCCGTCCATGGGATTTGCCAGGCAAGAGTACCAGAGTGGGTTGCCATTGCCTTCTCCACAGAAGGTCATCGTCCTATCCAAACTGGAAAGCTTCTCTTATCCTTCTTAAATACAAGTTTATTTCACACACCCCCAGTGCCCTGCCTGAGGAGTTCAGTGCTTTTGACTCCATGTCCTGTCAGCAAGAGGGCTTGCCAGGTGGCTCAGTGGTAAAGAATCCTCCTGACAATGCAGGAGACTCAAGTTCAATCCCTGGATCCATCAGGAAGATCCCCTAGAGAAGGAAATGGCAACCCACTGCAAGTATTCTTGACTGGGAAACCCCATGGGCAGAGAAGCTTGGCAGGCTACAGTCCATGGGGTCGCAAAAAGAGCTGCACATGACTTCACAACTAAACAACAACAATAGCCTATCAGCAGTATTATGAAATGCATTCTCTTTCTCTCTCACACACACACACATACACAAAACACAGCTGCGGTCCACTCTCATTTCTCCAACACTGTGCTAGGTTCTCTAAGCCACTGTTTGTCTATCCCAGGTCTTTCTCTTCTGTCTGCATCTTATCTTTTTTGGCCACTCTTTCTCATNCTCGATGGACATGGGTTTGGGTGGACTCCAGGAGCTGGTGATGGACAGAGAAGCCTGGCATGCTGTGGTTCATGGGGTCGCAAAGAGTCGGACATGACTGAGTGACTGAACTGAACTGATGGGGGAAAAGATTCAAGAGAGAAGAAGGAAGAAGAATCAGAGACAAACCTTTCAAGGAGTTTTGCCCCAAAAGAGTACCAAGAGATGGGTAATAGCCAGAGGGGTATGTGAGGTCAAGAGAGAAGTATTTTTAAGTGGGGGACACAAGCAATGCACGTGTGCTGACGGAAATTATTCAGAAAACAGAATTATATTGATGGTGCAGCAGAGAGAGTTAGGCATTGCTGGACCAACATGACTGAATAGGCAAAAAGAGATGGGATGGAGTTCCCAGTGAAGAGACCGACCTGGGCATGGAGCATGCACAGCTCACCCCAAAGTATAAAATGCAGGTAGAGGGGAAGACAGGGTGAAAGTTCACTGAAGTTCTATTTGCATTGCTTCTATTTTTTTAATTATGTGGGGAGCAAAGTCATGAATGGTGAAGAAGAGAGAGGAAGTGTTAGCAGTGTTAGGAAGTAACATAGGGTGTGAAATACTCAGGGGAATTAGAAGTGATGGGTGAGACAACACAGAAGTTTCTCTGGGCTGCACTAAGAACTCGCTTGAGCTAGTTGTCGTGAATTGACAATGAGACCAGTTAGCACAGCTATGGGTTTTTCTCTAGCTGTGCTAGATGCATGATTGTAGACATGGGGTAACAGAGAGTTGCACTTGACTGATGTTCAGCTGAGCTCAAAGAGTTAGGAGAGGAGCAAATGAGTTGAGGTGAACAAGACAGTGATTACACCAAATTCAAATTGTATAACAGGCAAAGTGAGGACATGAGATCCCTGTATGTGATTTTAGTTATGAAATTACAAACAGCCACATTTATTCATTCAATCTAGACATTCATTCAACCAACCTAGACAACATATTAAAAGGCAGAGATATTACTTTGCCAACAAAGGTCTATCTAGTCAAAGCTTTGGTTTTTCCAGTAATCACATATGGATGTGAGAGTTGGACTATATAGAAAGCTGAGCACTGAAGAATTCATGCTTTTGAACTGTGGTATTGGAGNACATATTAAAAGGCAGAGATATTACTTTGCCAACAAAGGTCTATCTAGTCAAAGCTTTGGTTTTTCCAGTAATCACATATGGATGTGAGAGTTGGACTATATAGAAAGCTGAGCACTGAAGAATTCATGCTTTTGAACTGTGGTATTGGAGAAGACTCTTGAGAATCCCTTGGACTGCAAGGAGATCCAACCAGTCCATCCTAAAGGAAATCAATCCTGAATATTCATTGGCAGGACTGATGCTGAAGCTGAAGCTCCAATACTTTGGCTACCTGATTTGAAGAACTGACTCATCTGAAAAGACCTTGATGCTGGGAAAGATTAAAGGTGTGGAGAAGAAGGGAATGACAGATGATGAGATCATTGGATGGCATTACCGACTCAATGGACATGAGTTTGAGTAAGCTCTGGGAGTTGGTGATAGACAAGAATGCCTGGCATGCTGCAGTCCATGGGGGTCACAAAGAATCAGACACAACTGAGCGACTGAACTGACTAACATTCATTCAACCAACAGTAGTTATTGAATAACTTCTATGTAGCAGCCACTGTGCTGGGGTAAGCAAATGCAGACCCAGACACCCATTTATTGAACACAGCCATTCAGTTTATGAAACATCATGGACACAAGTAGGAGTTACAGTGAAGGGGAGCCAAGGTGAGGAAGAGTTGCCGAGAAATGCATTTTTCTTAATAGTTAAACCGTGCATTATGGAAATGAGCAACTGACTTTCCAAATCATTTCTTTATTTACAGTGGCCCAGAGAAGCACTTCTTTCTGTATCAAAGACGTTTTTCTCAAATGTTGATGNGTGAGGAAGAGTTGCCGAGAAATGCATTTTTCTTAATAGTTAAACCGTGCATTATGGAAATGAGCAACTGACTTTCCAAATCATATCTTTATTTACAGTGGCCCAGAGAAGCACTTCTTTCTGTATCAAAGACGTTTTTCTCAAATGTTGATGCCGTGAATGAAGAACTGAAAGAAAAGCTTTCCCTCATGTGTGTGAATGTCCACTTGAGTGTCTCCAATATGGCGGAACGCTATTACGCGGAGCTCCGGAGACGGTACTACACAACACCCACTTCCTACTTGGAACTCATCAATCTCTACCTGTCTATGCTGACTGAAAAGAGGAAGCAGTTGGTTTCTGTAAGTTTAATATTATTAATTTAAAAAAAAAATTTTTTTTGGCTTGGTCTCAAAACCTTTACCAGAATGTGTAAGATCTATGTGCCATCTTGCCTGTTGGACATTTCTCCATCCTAACATGCCTTGACAACCTACAATATGACCAAAAAGTATATTGTGTTGGTCATTTAGAGGCCTTGCCCTTCCTTAATATTTTGTCTTCTATCATTTACATAAGATTCCTTGACTCAGGGATGTGATGTGGACATTGTAACAGAATTAAAGTTAAGCCCATATCTAGCCACCTCTGCAGTGTTTAGTAAGAAGGAAAACTTTTGGTTTAATAATGGAGATGGGAGTTTGGTTGTCTTACCTATCAGTGGTTCCCATTCAGAGCAAGGACATGTGTCAGGCAGACCAGGTAGCACCTCTATTCTGACTCTTTCTTCTGGAACAACTTGGAGCAGGTTTTGTAACTACTCCAATATTAGTACAAAATAAGGTTTTGAAAAATCTGTATCTACCTGTTGGATTGCTGTAGAATTTAAATAAGGTACTCTTTGTTAAGTGTTAGAATATGATCTGATACAAATAAGTGCTCAGAACAGTGACTTCTTGCTACATCATCATCATTGTAATCATCATTAAGCTATTAACATGACCTAAAATTTTCAACATTTTAAATAACAAAAATGAAATCATTTATCATTTAGATATTTTTAATGTTTTTCAATGGATATTAACTGGTAAATGTATGCCTAGTAAAATAATGTGGCAGATATTTTTGAAACCAGCCTATTTGAGCCACCTTTTCTGTCTCATCCTCAAAAAAGTTATTCCCAGGTGGCTTCTTTACCAAATACTGCCCTTTGATCCTAGTCAAGGGTTTCCTACCCCTGTGGACACATCAGCAACCAGAGATAAGTATCTGGGACACTGTCTCCATTGGGCCTCAGCCCTGCTGGTCCATCCTAAGGAAACAAGCTCCCAGAGATGTGAACTCCAGGAATTTCTATCTGAACTTGTCCTTAATTCATTCACCATGCTACCAAGCTACCACAGAGGCTAAAAATAATACAGTGTGATCCCTCAGTGATGCCTACTCCTGTGGCCAGGGGACAGGGATGCAAACCCACTGTGGTGAACTGAAGGACCATGTGTTCCTGTACATTCAGTGTTAAATATTACAAATTGATTCACTAATTCTTCCAATGCAAAATTCTAGTACATAAATCAGATAGAGATACCAATAAACTCATAGTTTGTAATACTCAATGTAATAGTCATTCTCTTTATCGTTTAGGCACGTGAACGGGTGAAGAATGGTCTCACCAAGCTATTAGAAACAAATGTACTAGTAGATAAAATGAAGTTAGATCTTTCAGCTTTAGAACCTGTCCTTTTAACAAAATCACAAGATGTTGAAGCCCTGATGGACAAATTGGCAGTGGATCAAGAAAATGCAGATCAGGTATGCAGCATCACCTGACAGTGGAAGACACTTTGACCACCAGCTGACCGCTTACATACAATGATAAAGAATTGGACTTTTTAGATATGTTATTAAATTTAATTTAAGTATGTTGTTAAAACAATGAACTGGTAGATCAGTTTAGCCATGCTTTTAATCCTGGCCCTCTCCCTGAGAATGAGGAAATAGGACAGAGAAAGTTGTAAGAAAAGTACAAGCTACAAATATAAAGCATCCAATCTTCTCCCAAGAATGAATTAGTTATTCATTCTTATAACTCTGTCTCCAATATTTTATCATCATGGCGTGAGATGGACAAAGAAAAGTATAAAATGCGGTATACCTAATCTTCTTTCATCATTGGTCTGATTCAAAGGGGTAAATATAACTCACTATTATTTGCCTTGTTTTTTTTTACTTTTTAAACTTTTTATTTTGTTTTGGGGTATAGCCAATTAAGAAACAATGTCGTAATAGTTTCAGCCATACATATACATATATCCATTCTCCCCCAAACCCACCTCCCATTCAGACTGCCACATAACATTGAACAGATTTCCATGTGCTATACAATAGGTCCTTATTGGTTATCCATTATTCACTTTGTTTTTAAACATTGAAAATCACATACTGAGATCACTTGAGCAGTCGTGTTTCAATGATTAGGTCCGTAATATTGTGCAAGAAGATGAAGCAATAGCAAAAGTGAAAGCCGAAGAGACCCAAGCCATAGCTGACGATGCTCAGCGAGATCTTGAAGAAGCTCTCCCTGCCCTCGATGCTGCTAACAAAGCGTTGGATTCCTTAGATAAAGCGGATATATCTGAAATCAGAGTTTTCACAAAGCCCCCAGATATGGTCATGACCGTGATGGAAGCCATCTCCATTCTCCTGAATGCCAAGTGAGTGCCTCACAATCACCCAATACAAAATGCCTGGTGGAATTTCTTTGCTTTTTTTCCTTCATTCTCATTTACATGTTTCATTCTTTTCTCCACCCTCTCATTGATTCGATTAGCCATCCAACATATTGATTGGTACTTTAATAGTATTTTTTAAATTATTTAATTTATTTTTATTTTTGGTCTTCATTGCTATGCGGGCTTTCTCTAGCTGCGGTGAGCAGGGGCTGCTGTCCAGCTCGGTTATAGTATGCCGGCTTCTCATTGTGGTGGCTTCTCTTGATGCACAGCACAGGCTCTAGAGCAGGCAGACTTCAGTAGTTGTGGTGCTCTTAGCTGGCCCATGGCACATCATGGAATTTGCCCAGATCATGTCCCCTTCATTGGCAGGCAGATTTCCAACCACTGGACCACCAGGGAAGTTCCAATAGTATTTTTTTTTTAATTATAAGTGACACACAGATTGGACATCACTAAACACCTATCTTTATAGCTTCTTTAGATTATCTTCGATTTTCTCTCTTGCTTAGAAATAACAATAGTAATAGTAGCAGTAAAACAAAATTCATTTTAGGTGGAAATTAACATAAATATCATTCTACAAATTTTGCAAGTCAGTTAGATACAAAGAAAGTGAGTTTTTATAACTATAGCTCAACCAGTAAATGGGGCTTCCCTGGTGGCTCAGATAGCCTGCAATTCAGGAAACCCGCGTTTGAACCCTGTGCCAGGAAGATCCCTTGGAGGAGGAAATGGCAACCTACTCCAGTATACTTGCCTGGAAAATTCCATGGACGGAAGAGCCTGGTGGGCTACAGTCCATGGGATCGCAAAGAGTCATACACAACTAACACCTAACAATTTCAACCAGTAAATAAGAACATTTTAGGAAGCATCATTGTAAATATTAAAAAGGAAAAACAGGCTATACACACTATGAAAGTAAATAGCATAAATATATGCCTAGAAAACAAAAGTAGTAACTCATGGTGCTCTTAAAGCCTAGCAAAATGCTTTCAGTAAATTGTGTTGTATTTCCTTTATAATAGGAAGACTCAGAGCAAGCTAAACTCGTTACATAACTAATGACATAGACAGTTGACGTTGTTGTTCAGTCATTAAGTAGTGTCCAACTCTGCAATGCCATGGACTGAAGCATGCCAGGCTTCTGTGTCCTTCTCTATCTCCCAGAGTTTGCTCAAATTCAAGTCCACTGAGTTGGTGATGCCATCCAACCATCTCATCCTGTCATCCCCTTCTCCTCTTGCTCTCAATCTTTCCCAGCATCAGAGTTTTTTCCAATGAACTGGCTCTTTGCATCAGGTGGCTAAAGTATTGGAACTTCAGCATCAGTCTTTCCAATGAATATTGAAGGTTGATTTCCTTTAGGGTTGACTGATTTGATCTCCTTGCCGTCCAATTCCATGAAATCAAGCATAATTGACATATAGTCTTTTTTTAATCTGTAGAATAATATCTTAATGTTCTCAAAGGAATACATTTCTTTTGTTGTCACATTCCTTTATTGCAATGCTATTAACTTACCATTTGTGTCTTTTAGACCTGACTGGCCAACAGCAAAGCAACTTCTTGGTGACTCTAACTTCCTAAGAAGACTTTTAGAATATGACAAGGAAAATATTAAGCCTCAAATCCTGGCAAAACTTCAAAAATATATTAATAATCCTGACTTTGTACCTGAAAAAGTTGAGAAAGTGTCCAAAGCATGTAAATCCATGTGCATGTGGGTGAGAGCCATGGATTTGTATTCCCGAGTTGTCAAAGAAGTCGAGCCAAAGAGACAGAAACTCCGTGCTGCACAGGTATACTGTCCGTGTTGTGATATCTTATAGAATCAACGACCAAGATCATCAGACATTCAAGCTTCTTTTGTAGTGCCACTGAGACCCTATGCAATATAGATAGTAATCATGCTCTTGAAGGTTATTTTTCGTTTTCACAAGTGTTAGTTGCTCAGTCGTGTCTGACTGTTTGTGATCTCATGGACTGTAGCCCACCAGGCTCCTCTGTCCATGGAATTCTCCAGGCAAGAATACTGGAGTAGGTCACCATTCCCTTCTTTAGGGGATCTTCTCAACTGAGCAGTTGAACCTGGTCTCCTGCATTGCAGGCAGATTCTTTACCATCTGAGCCATCAGGAAAGACCAGAATAGCTAGCAGAAATTGTTATTTCATGTTCCCAATGCTGTGGGTCCGATTTGATTCCTGTTTAGGGAACCAGATCTCACACGCTGCAATTGAGAGTTTATATGCCGCAACTGAAGATCCCACATGCCACAACTATGACCCAGCATAGCCAAATAAATAAGTAAACATTTTTTTAAAAAAAAATATTCAAACATGAACAAGTGTGGCTGTGTTTCAATATAACTTTATTTATGGTCATTGAAATTCAAATTTCATATAATTATCGTATGTTCTGAAATATTATTCCTTTGACTTTTTTTCCCTAACCATTTAAAGCTGTAACCACACAAAAATAGGTAGCAGGCTGGATTTGGCCTGCAAGCCATAGTTGCAGACCTCTGCTCTAGAGAACTAGTTAGGAAAGATTAGTTTTCACTATTGCATGAATATTTCATTTGTTTTATCATTTTTTAAATACTTATTTATTTTTAGCTATACTGAGTCATCATTGTTGTTCAGACCTTTTCTCTAGTTGTGAGAAAACTTCTCACTGCAGTGGTTTCTCTTGTCGTGAAGCATGGGCTCCAGGGCTCATGGTGTTCAGTAGTTGCACCACATGGCCTCAGTAGTTACAGCTCTCTGGCTCCAGAGTTACAGGGAAGCCTTGTTTTATTATTTAAAGTTAATAGTTCATTGTAGTAACTAATTCACCTCCAAATGCTTAGTACATCTGTTTTGCTAATCTTTCTGTGATTCATTGGGCTTTGTTTTGTTCTGTTTGGTCCTCCTCTTATATTTTATTCTACTTTGTATTTGGTTTATTTTTGTATATCATATTAAAATCTTTTAGAACAAAATCTTTTGGGGAGAAAGAGAAAGTAAATCTGATTTTTTTTTAATAGCCCATTATAAATGGGCAAATTCAACCCTCTTTGGAGCTTATTCTTAAAATATTTACTTGATTTTATTAGGCTGAACTTGATATCACTATGGCTACTTTGAAAGAAAAGCAAGCATTACTAAGACAAGTGGAAGAACAAATACAAGCCTTACAAGATGAATATGACAGAAGTGTGAATGAGAAAGAAAGTCTGGGTAAGTAACTCATAAAATTTGTGTTGGTTAGGAAATGCCAGATTTTCCAAAGGAGACAGTGTTTTCAGGCAGTCAAATCTCAGTTTCCATCCAACATATGGGCGTATTTGCATTAGATGGATGGTCTTAACCTTCAAGTATAACATTAGAAGAACTGAGTATATTGTATGTATTCAACTTCTATGTCTGAATAAGACAAAGCAGCACAGGAATTTGATCCAGAAAATAAATACTACAGGGGCAAGAAGAGAGCTCTGTCTTCAGCCAGAAGAAAGGAGTATCAAAAAGGAACTCTCTGTCACAGATGTGAAGAACAAACATATGGATACCAAGTGGGAATGGGGTAGGATGAATTGAAAAATTGGGATTGACATATACACACTGTTGATACTATGTATAAATTCATATCAGACTCTTCGCGACACCGTTGACTGTAGCCCACTGGAATCCTCTGTCTATGGAATTCTTCAGGCAAGAATACTGGAGGAGATTGGCATTTCCTTCTCCAGAGGATCTTCCTGACCCAGGGATCCAACCCAGGTCTTTTGCATTGAAGGCAGATTCTTTACTGTCTGAGCCACCAGGGAAGCCCCCATAAAACAGATTACTAAGGAGAACCTACTGTATAGCACAGGGAACTCTACTCAGTGCTCTGTGGTGACCTAAAAGGGAAGGCGATCCAAAAAGGATGGGATATATTTATATATATGGCTGATTCACTCTGTGGTACAGCAGAAACTGACACAGCTGTGTAAAGCAACTATACTGCAATTTAAAATTAATTAATTTAAAATAAAGTGAAAAATACCGCTGGTAGCTTGATAGGGATTGCATTGAATCTGTAGATTGCTTTGGGTAGTATGCTCATTTTCACTATACTGATTCTTCCAATCCATGAACATGGTATATTTTCCATCATTAGTGTCCTCTTTGATTTCTTTCATCAGTGTTTTATAGTTTTCGATGTATAGGTCTTTAGTTTCTTTAGGTAGGTATATTCCTAAGTATTTTATTCTTTTTGTTGCAATGGTGAATGGAATTGTTTCCTTAATTTCTTTTTCTACTTTCTCATTATTAGTGTANAGTTCAGGCTCTGCTCAGCTTTATCACACAGCCTTGGGAATTTTTGGATCTTCTCTCCCCGATCCCCTTGTGCTACTTGGAAGTGGCAGGAAATGGATGGGGCTGCTTCTGTCTCTCTCACATGAAACCTCAATGCCGGCATCTCTACTGCCTTCCTGATGTTCTTGTAATGTGTGTAGGGAATCTTTTGGGAAGTAGACCTGTTGCCAGAATTTCTGTGCAGGAAGCAAGGTGGAAGTCTCCTTTAAAACCGAGAGTGTATGCTTAGTTGTGTCCAACTCCTTGCGACCCCATAGACTACACCCTGCCAGGCTTCTCTGTCCATGGAATTTCACAGGCAAGAATACTGGAGTGGGTTGCCATTTCCTTCTCCAGGGGATCTTCCTGACCCAGGTATCAAACACATGTCTCTTGCATCTCCTACATTGACAAGCAGATCCTTTACCACTGAGCCAGCCAGGAAGCCCCCTTTAAAACTGGTTTCTCTTAAATTTCAAAGAAAAGTCTTGTACATTCTTCCCACACAAGAATTATCTTGTGGAAATGCCAAGAAGAGGGCATGACCTTGACATCCTGCCCTGCTGTAAAACCATGCAACCCAGAATGGGACTTGAACTTGCGGTCTTTTATCAGGCCTGGTCTCAGTGCTTAATGAAGCTCATGTTTTTGATGTCTTATCACAGAAAGAATTCAGTGATATACAAGGTGATAGGTAAGAAGTGAATGTTTTTAGAAAGAAACATACTCCACAGACACAGTGTGAACCATCTCAAAAGACCAGACTGCTCCCAGGGTATGGGGATATCACTTTTTGTAGGTGTGGGTAATTTCATGAGTGAGAGGAGTATTCCAGCTATTATGGGGAAGGAGGTGGATTTCTAGGTACTGGGCCACTGCCCACATTTTGACATTTATGGTCAGTCTTGGAATTGTCAGCTTCCCTGATAGCTCAGTTGGTAAAGAATCCACCTGCAGTACAGATGGGATAGGCTATTCACTCCAATATTCTTGGGCTTCCCTTGTGGCTAAGCTGGTAAAGAATCTGCCTGCAATGCGGGAGACCTGGGTTTAATCCTGGGTTGGAAAGATCCCCTGGAGAAAGGAAAGGCTGCCCACTCCAGTATTGTGGCCTGGAGAATTCGCAGAGTGGGACACAACTGAGTGACTTTCACTTGGAATTTTCTTGGCACCTGTGGGTGTGTCATTTAACTTGCTGATATATTACAAGGAGCCTCAAGGTCTAGGGGAAGTCAAGTAATCGGCCATATTGAACCTATCTGATTCTAATCAGTTTATGTTGTGTCCTCAGGCTATGGCATTGTTTTAAAGGTTGTGCCCTGCCCACTTCTCTCCTGTTTCACTTAGACCTCTCATCCAAAGTGGTTATCAAATGTGATTTGAGGATATGAGAAACTGGTTCTGCCAGCTCACCTTCATTTTCCATTTTCTGTCCCGCATCAGGATGATCCCTACAGAATAGTCAAGCATTTGGCATTGGTCCATTTCTGAAAAACGGGGAGAGGAAAAGGAACACACAGAACACTACGTATAAATGTGTCAACTGGGGATGAATCCTGGACTTTATCATTGTACACTGTTCACCTCCTGTGCTGCTACACATTTAGTCACTGAATTTGGGGGAGTCCGGGTAAAGGGCAAGGATTTTTTTTCCTTCACAAAATTGAATTAAATCAGAGACACTGATAGAGTTCTCTTTCACAGTTGTTCAACACAACAATTGAGACATCTGTAAGGACAGATGATCTACAGCAGCGCATGGAAATACTGCTGGAACAGACTCTCCTAACTGCTTATGTCAATGTGTCAAGAGGACTTTTTGAACAACATAAACTGATCTACAGCTTTATGCTCTGTGTTGAGATCATGCGTCAGCAAGGAAGATTAACTGAAGCTGAATGGAATTTCTTTCTCCGAGGTTCTGCAGGACTGGAGAAGGTACCTGTTTCAAGTTTAGACAGTGAATGTTATTAGATAGAGCTCATAAGCACCTAGCAATGCTCCACAGTGACTCTGGTAACTGAAAGTTTTACCTTCAGCTGTGTAGCCCACTGGGAGTCTGGGACCCAAGCTATAACTTAGTCCTGTCTTTAGTAGCTGTGTAGTGACAATGGCACCCCACTCCAGTACTCTTGCCTGGAAAATCCCATGGATGGAGGAGCCTGGTAGGCTGCAGTCCTTGGGGTCGCAAAGAATCAGACACAGCTGAGTGACTTCACTTTCACTTTTCACTTTCATGCTTAGGAGAAGGAAATGGCAACCCACTCCAGTGTTCTTGCCTGGAGAATCCCAGGGATGGGGGAGCCTGGTGGGCTGCCGTCTATAGGGTCGCACAGAGTTGGACACGACTGAAGCGACTTAGCAGCAGCAGTGACTATAACATCTGACCTCTTTAGGCAGCAGTGTCCTCACCTATAGAAAAGGGATGTTGGAAGTAACCAGTGAGCTAGCATATAGTGAAGCCAAATCCAGCCTCTCCACCCTGACACCAAGTTAAATCTTGGAGGCAGAGTTTTGGGTGAAGTAGAGAAAAATAACTTTATTGCTTTCCAGACAGAAGGGGCCACAGTGAACTAACTCTGTGTGTCCCAAACTAGAGGGGACAGTGAGGAGTTTTAGAGTAATGGTTCAGAGAGAGTGTGATCAGCTTGTGGACATTCTTCTGAATGGTTGGTGGTGAGGTGAGTGGGAGTCAGCATCATCAGCCTCTGGTTCCAACCCTTCTGGTGTCTCCATGCTTGTGGGCAGCCTACCATCGTTAACATTTAACTTCTCCCACCTGGTGGGAGTTTCAGTATCTGCAAAACACTTCAAAAATACTGCTATGTATATCCCTTGAAGGGGAACCAGGCTTTGCCCCAAGGCTGCACTATTGTTTTTTGACTGTTTCCCCCTTGTCTGCACATCCCCTCTCTTCCCTTATTAGCAGCTGATTGAACCTTCTTCTTGCTGACAAAGGTCCATCTAGTCAAAGCTATGGTTTTTCCAAAGTCACAAATGGATGTGAGAGTTGGACCATAAAGAAAGCTGAGCACCAAAGAATTGATGCTTTTGAACTGTGATGTTGGAAAAGACTCTTGAGAGTCCCTTGGACAGAAAGGAGATCCAACCAGTCCATCCTAAAGAAAATCAGTCCTGAATATTCATTGGAAGGACTGATGCTGAGGCTGAAGCTCCAATGTTTGGTCCACCTGATGCAAAGAGCTAACTCATTAGAAAAGACCCTGATGCTGGGAAAGAGCTCCTTCTGAAGGAAGGAGCAGAAGGGGATGAGATGGTTGGATAGCATCACAGACTCAATGAACATGAGTTTGAGCAAGCTCCGAGAGTAGGTGATGGACAGGGAAGCCTGACATGCTGCAGTCCATGGGGTCGCAAAGAGTTGGACATGACTAAGTGACTGAACTGAGCTTGCTTATTGGAACTCATGGAAGGTTATGGAGGTTGAATAAAGCCTATTTCTTGTAATCAGGAATTGAGGGACACAGAAAGGTTTTGGGCCTATGAGACCCAAGGGTCCTGCTTGGTTTCAATGGGAACATGTTTTGAAAAGTTGACCATTTACAAATGGGAGAGTTAAAATCCAGTACAAGTAGTAATTCACAGATCTGACCATAGTGTTTGTGAAGTCATGATCCTCTCTTGCCTGGACACATCTTTCATTATAAAACATGGGGAAGAATAGACCTTGCTTGTTGCTTTCTGTAATAGCATAATGTTTGTCTAACTTACTCCAGTCCCTCTAACTGGCCTAACCCACCCACATACCACAGACCTGGTCACTCATAGAGCAGAAACACAGCCACTCGACCCTTGCCTACCATCCAGCCCAACTCTAAACTCTTGGCTTTGTTCTGTCCATCTCAAGCCCTGCCCTTGACCCCTACAGTTCTGAAACCTGCACGAGCTTGCCAATGTTTGAGCCTCAATGTATCGCTGGGACATTGGACTTCATCCATTTGTTTGACCCAGCACTCTGAGTCAAGCCCAGGCAAGACCTCNTCTTGGCTTTGTTCTGTCCATCTCAAGCCCTGCCCTTGGCCCCTACAGTTCTGAAACCTGCACGAGCTTGCCAATGTTTGAGCCTCAATGTATCGCTGGGACATTGGACTTCATCCATTTGTTTGACCCAGCACTCTGAGTCAAGCCCAGGCAAGACCTCTCCACCCAACAGTCCTGCTTCCCTGACCCTCACCCACCCTGCATACATACATATTCTATTAATCCTTTCCTAACACTGTTTTCTTGCCTTTTCCTACTGTTCATGGGGTTCTCAAGGCAAAAATACTGGGGTGGTTTGCCATTCCCATTTCCAGTGGACCATGTTTTGTTAGACTAAAGGTCCGTATAGTCAAAGCTATAGTTTTCCAGTAGTCATGTTCCGATGTGAGAGTTGGACCATAAAGAAGACTGAGCACTGAAGAATTGATGCTTTCAAGCTGTGGTGTTGGAGAATACTCTTGAGAGTCCCTTGGACAGCAAAGAGACGAAACCAGTCAATCCTAAAGGAAATCAACCCTGAATATTCATTGGAAGAACTGATGCTGAAGCTGAGGCTCCAGTACTTTGGCCACATGATACAAAGAGCCAACTCATTTGGAAAAGACCCTGATGCTGGGAAAGACTGAAGGCAAAAAGGAGAAGAGGGTGGCAGAGGTTAGATGGCATCATTGACTCAATGGACATGAATTTGAGCATACTCCGGGAGTTAGTAAAGGACAAGGAAGCCTGGCATGCTGCAGTCCATGGGGTTGCAAAGAGTCAGACATGACTTAGCAAATGAACAACAATATTCAGGCCAGGCAAATCTATAGAGATAGAAAGCTTTCAAAGTTTAGTTCCCAAGCACTAAATTTTCAAAGAACTAGTTTTAGCGCTTTAGGGCTAGAGGGCATGGGCAGGTGGGAGGGAAATTGCTAAACACATCATGGTTAGTGTGTGTGTGTGGAGATGAAATATTCTATAATATTCTAAAATTGACTGTGGTCATGGTTACAAAAACTGTGGATTTACTAAAATACACTGGATTGTATGCTTTAGACAGATGAATTCTGTGGTATGTGTATTGTATCTCAATAAGCTATTTTCGGGCTTCCCAGGTAGATCAGTGGTAAAGATGCCACCTGCCAATGCAGGAGACGGAGGTTTGATCCCTGAGTCAGGAAGATCCCCTGGAGAAGAAAATGGCAGCCCATGCCAGTATTCTTGTCTGGAAAACCCCATGAACAGAGGAGCCTGGCAGGCTATAGTCCATAGGGTCGCAAAGAGTTGGACATGAATAAGCCACTTAGCATGCATGCAAAGCTATAAATGTAATATAAAACCTCCTTATCTGCCTCCTGATAAATCTGTATGCACATCAAGAAGCAACAGGTAGAACTAGACATAGACAACAGACTGGTTCCAAATCGGGAAAGGAGTACGTCAAGGCTGTATATTGTCACCCTCCTTATTTAACTTATATGCAAAGTACATCATGAGAAATGCTGGGCTGCAAGAAGCACAAGCTGGAATCCAGATTTCCGGGAGAAATATCATAACCTCAGATATGCAGATGACATCACCCTTATGGCCGAAAGTGAAGAGGAACTAAAGAGCCTCTTGATGAAAGTGAAANATGCAAAGTACATCATGAGAAATGCTGGGCTGCAAGAAGCACAAGCTGGAATCCAGATTTCCGGGAGAAATATCATAACCTCAGATATGCAGATGACATCACCCTTATGGCCGAAAGTGAAGAGGAACTAAAGAGCCTCTTGATGAAAGTGAAAGAGAGTGAAAAAACTGGCTTAAAACTCAGCATTCAAAAAACAAAGATCATAGTATCCAGCCCCATTCAGTTCAGTCGCTCAGTCGTGTCAAATTCTGCGACCCCATTAACCACAGCATGCCAGGCCTCCCTGTCCATCACCAATTCCTGGAGTTTACCCAAACTCATGTCCGTTGAATTGGCGATGCCGTCCAACCATCTCATCCTCTGTCAACCCCTTCTCCTCCTGCCCTCAATCTTTCCCAGCAACAGGGTCTTCTAAAATGAGTCATCTCTTTGCATCAGGTGGCCAAAATACAGTAGTTTCAGCCTCAACATCAGTCCTTCCAGTGAACAACGAGGACTGATCTCCTTTAGGATGGACTGGTTGGATCTCCTTGTAGTCCAAGGGACTCTCAACACCACAGTTCAAAAGCATCAATTCTTCAGTGGTCAGCTTTCTTTACAGTCCAACTCTGACATCCANACATCAGGAAGTTCACGGTTCATGTATTGCTAAAGCCTAGCTTGGAGAATTTTGAGCATTATTTTACTAGCCTGTGAGGGTTTTAGATGACTGGAATTGAAAGGAGATAGGAGAGATATCTCTGGGGTGTTAGGGAAGTTCTCTTCTCAAGCACAGATGTTTTTTTCCTCTATGCACTTTTATTTGTATACACAGAACTATATTTGTCTTATTCACTTTTGCGTGTTATAGTAAAAAAAAAAAAAGAAGAAAAAATATCTTTACATCTATCAGAATGAAAATTTGAAATGTATGCATATTCTAGAAGCCTACCATATTTACATTTCTCAATAGTTGCATTACTTAAAAGTAATATGAAACAGCATTTCATTGTTGTTTTTGAATTCAGGGTGCAGTCAATTTCACTGGGACAAGGACAAGGACCTATTGCTGAAAAAATGATCAAAGATGCAATGAAATCAGGAAACTGGGTGTTTCTGCAAAACTGCCACCTTGCTGTTTCTTGGATGTTGGCAATGGAGGAGCTAATTAAAACCTTCACAGATT
Organism: Neotragus pygmaeus; assembly: GCA_006410875.1. Classification (NCBI taxonomy): domain Eukaryota; kingdom Metazoa; phylum Chordata; class Mammalia; order Artiodactyla; family Bovidae; genus Neotragus; species Neotragus pygmaeus. Next base: position 1,194,835 of record SJYV01053654.1, on the reverse strand, counting down.
CAAGTATGTTGAGCATCTAACATTTATATAATAATACCATTTTTATGTGGCCTTTCTTGTTGAATCCAATCCTTATAACAATTATTATTGGCATTGTTTATCCCATATTAAAAGGAAAAAATTGAGATCTAGAGGGGTTTAGTTAGGTTACACGACCCTGATTCAAATAAAAATGTCCAGACTCCAAGTTGAGGGTACAATGAACTAGGTCATTTTTCTTTCATGTTACCTTCTATGAGAGACCATTTGAATTCAAAATAAATAACATCTAGGCATGATACTAATTAAAAAAAGAAATAGAAAATGGACTTAGGACAAAAGAAGAAAATTATATTTTTCACTACAGAATGAGAGACGTTCAGGAACAGAGTTCAAGTTAACACCAATTCTCATGGTGGTGTTTTACCACTTTTTATCCTCTATAACCCACATGACAATTAACTTTCACATGTATCTCATAGACACACACCCCCATCGGTGTGCCCAACCTAAGTCATAATTGCCACCACTAACTATACTATTACTGCCTTCTTTCCCACTCAAGTAAGTATAATGGACTGCAAAGAGAGAAGAAGGGGAGTTGGAATTAGGAACTGTATGATAGGTAATAGCTGTGTGGGGCAAACTTCCTCACTGTCCCAGGAGGTCATGAAAGAGAACTGCATCCAGGGCCTTTCCTCTGGTGTCCTCCTTTGTGTCCTGACAGAGGGCTTTCTAGAAAGCTGAGAACTATACAGATGACTTTCCTTATCATTGCCTGTTAAGATGAAGACCCTCTCCTTTACAGAGCAGCCAGCCTGCACTGGTCACCAAGCCACCAACAGGGCTTAGCAGCCTTCCCCAGAGGTCCCTCCCTCCCTGATTGCCCCATGCCCTGCCTTCTACAGACTGCTTCCATCAAGGACAGAGTGTGTAGCATCTGCCACCCAGAATCTCCACTCTTTCCACTCTTCGCGAACAAGAGATGGCTTGCTTCCTGTGGGGTCTGTGACTTACCTCTATTTAAATAAGTAAAGGAAAATGATATGGTGTTTACTACTTGAATCATCAGATTCCTTATCCTGATGATTAGGATTATGATTAAGAAAAAATGCTAGAGAAAGCATCTAAAAGCAGTTTGCTGCAGAAGTACTATGGGAGCCTTCTGAATAAGGACCAGTCATTCACCTCCACAATGACCTTGCCAGACCTACAAGGAGGCTGGATGGGCCACGGAAGCCAGAGAAGTTGTTGATGAAGTTTAAGTGCTTAAGTGGACAGAAAAATCCTCTTCTGGTCCTTGTTACAACTGTTTACTAACATAACCATTTGCGTTCTAATGTTTAACTTGAACCAGTATAAAATAAAATACATTCAGGGAGGGACTTCCCTGATGGTCCAGTGGCTGAGACTCCATGCTCCCAATGCAGGGAGCCCAGGTTAGATCCCTGGTCAGGGAACTAGATCCCACATGCCACAACTAAGACCAGGAGCAGCCAAATAAATAAATAAATATTTTTTTAAATTACATTCAGGTAAGAAGTTGAAAAGAGAAAAGTGAATGAAAGAAAAAAGAGAGAAAGAAAAGGGAAAAAAGCCTCTGGATTTGAAATTCTAAGACCTGAGTAGACTTTGGCCCCCACCACTGCCTGACTATATATATCACACCTCATCTCTGGGCCTCTGCTTCCTCAGAAATAAAGTGACTACACAGCCCCATTGCTACAAGTCCCATACTAAGATGATTTCTATTCTATTCCAATTCTAAACTTCTATGATGTCTATAAATATTAAGATCCTTGATGCTTTTGCAGTCATGAGAGAAAAAAAGGATTTTTGAGATGCTTCTCTAAACCTGGCCTTTTTCACTCTTCAGTTTGTGTGTGTCGGGGGGTGGTTAATGAAAGCATTAGCCCTAAGATTTTATGATATCTGACTTCTATGCTAATCAGTCGGTCAGTTCAGTCACTCAGTCGTGTCCAACTCTTTGCAACCCCATGGACTGCAGCACATCAGGCTTCCTTGCCCATCACCAAATCCCAGAGCTTGCTCAAATCACGTCTTTCAAGTCAGTGATGCCACCCAACCATCTCATCCTCTGTTGTCCCCTTCTCCTCCTGCCTTCAATCTTTCCAAGTATCAGAGTCTTTAATGAGTCAGTTCGTCACATCAAGTGGTCAAAGTATTGGAGCTTCAGCTTTAGCATCAGTCCTTCCAATGAATATTCAAGTCTGACTTCTTTTATGATTGACTGGTTTGACGTCATTGCAGTCCAAGGGACTCTCAAGACTCTTCTCTAAGACCACAGTTCAAAAGCATCAATTCTTTGGTGCTCAGCTTTCTTTATGGTCCAACTTTCGTATCCATACATGATTACTGAAAAATTTTTTACCATAGAAACAACTTTAATGTTGCTCTGGAATTGCATTGGGTTGGTCAAAAAGTTTGTTTGGGTTCTTCCCTTGAACTTTTTGGTCCACCAAAAGGTAGACTAACTTTACTAGAACAATACTAGAACTAACTTAATCTTGGCTATTTAATGTAGCTCATTAGTTTAGATTACTAAACCAAGAAGCATAAATACAACTTTAAGCTGCAGCCATTCATTTAATAAATATTCGAGAACCTACTGTGTACCACACACTGTTCTAGCTACTTAGGGCATGTTGGTGAACAAAGCAACCACAGTCATCTGCCCTCCTCAAGCTTACGTGCTAGCGAGTGGAGACAGACAAACCACATAACAAATAAGTAATGTATATGATATGATGTATGGTGCTTGGTGGTTGGTGCTTTGGGAAAAATTAAAAGTAAAGTAAGGAGGACCAGGAAGGTCGGGGTGGAATGGGAGTAAGGAGGAAGGGTGGGGTGGTCTTGGTAGACCTCTTTGAGAAGTTGGCATTTGACCAACACTTGAGAAAAGTCAGGGAGTCTAAAGGAAGAGCATTCCAGGTAAAAGGAACAGCTATTTCCTGGGGGCTCCCCGTAAGAAGGTAGGGGGAGCATGCCAGAGGAACACTATCACTTGTGCTTAGAGACCAGTGCTGAGAAAGGCCTCCTTGGATGATGCTTGTGTCTTCCTGTGACACAGGAACAGTGGTTTTCCCAGTTCTGCTCTGGCCTTTCAAAACTGGAATGCAGCGTGTTCTTAGGTTCTCTGTCCACAACTCAAAAAGGAGGCATATTGACTTCTTGATGCTGCCTGTGAGGTCTCTCCATTTCCCTGCTCACTGAGTTCTCTTTGCATCTTTGAAGAAAGAACACATTCCTTTATTCTCCATAAGGCTTTCTGACTGTTTTCATGGAATTTTCCCTAAGTTGAATGGCTAACAACAAGCAAAAATTAAAACAACTTCACAAGCATAAAGATAGTAACTATCCTTTTTATCATTTGAAAAATTGCCAATTTCAGAGGAATGATCCTTAACATTTCTATCAAGAATTGAAAATTAACATTCCTGGACTTCCCTGGTGGTCCAGTGGTTAAGAGTCTGCCTGCCAAGGCGGGGGACACAAGTTCGATCCCTGGTCTGGGAAGATTCCACATACCTCACGGCAACTGGACCTGTGCACCACAATGATTGAAGCCCTTGAGCTTTAGAGCCTGAACACCACAACCAGAGAGTAGCCCCTACTCGCTGCAACTAGAGAAAGCCCGTGCACAGCAATGAAAACCCAGCAAAAAGTAATTAATAATTTTTTTAAAAGAATAGAACAAGTTCTTAATTTCTTTACTCAACTGTGCTGACATCCGCACTGCCAAGATCACCTGGGTGAAGAGCTTCTAGAAGAAGTCCCCTCACCTCCATTCTAGAACATTTGACAACATCAAATATGTTAAAAAGATAAACTAGTCCTTAAACAGAGCTTATCTTTTTCTATCCTGTAATAATGATTTCTTATAGGAAAATGTTACTGAGTTAAGCATTTTCTTTTCTGTCTTTGTTTTAAACAGATGTTGTTATCAAGGACACATTTCGACTTTTTTTAAGTTCCATGCCTAGTAGTACATTTCCTGTGACAGTCCTTCAAAATTCGGTCAAGGTAACATGTTCGTGGTTGAACTCTGTGACATGATTGGGCTCAGGGTGCTCCCCGAGTGAATCCATGGAGCCCACTGGGCCTGTACAGGGTTGTGTCAGGGTTTGGTCAGCCAAGGTGGGGAGGTGGGAGACAGTGTCCATTCCCCAGTGAGTAGGGAAACAATTTCCCAGGCCACTGCCCTTCCTGTGTGCCCTTCTGCTAATCATTCAACACCTCCCTGCTTCCCCTCTTCAAGAAAATGTCTAGGATGCAGAGAGATGAGAATAGAACCCTTTCCAGAGTTAAGAAAATGTTTCAGCATGTGGGAGACAGGAAAGCCCACAGGCAGTATGGCTGATGGATTGAAACCTCAATTATCTTTCACATAATTCAGAAAACTTGTATAGAGAGACTTACTAAGTAAAAAAGGCCTTCAAGCTGAGGGCTGGAGACCCTATGGCAGGTCCTACAAGGCATTTTTTTTTTTTTTTTTTTTTTTTTTTCCCATGATGCACAGCATTCAGGATCTTAGTTCCCCAGCCAGGGATCAAAGTTTCCATCTATGGGAAGCCTCTGCATATGAACCTGGAGAAGGAAATGGCAAGCCCCGCCAGTATTCTTGCCTGGAGAATCCCATGGACAGNTTTTTTGCCCATGATGCACAGCATTCAGGATCTTAGTTCCCCAGCCAGGGATCAAAGTTTCCATCTATGGGAAGCCTCTGCATATGAACCTGGAGAAGGAAATGGCAAGCCCCGCCAGTATTCTTGCCTGGAGAATCCCATGGACAGAGGAGCCTGGTGGGCTACAGTCCATGTGGTCACAAAGTCAGACATGACTGAGCAACTAACACACACTTCTGCATATGAATGATCACTCAGGAACGAAGGTTGTCTCTTCTCTGGTGCCCCATGCTATCAAGGCAAAGTGTAGGGTGATGGTGGACATTGAGATGACCAGAAAATCCAGTGCAGAAGGCCTGAGCTTCCTTTCTGGCCTGTGGTGAGAAAAATGGACACCAAATGGAAAAGTCTGAGATTCTTGTGGAGGTGGTTCACCCACCCACTGTAGGCCTGAGAACCCCCTATTCTCCAGAGGCCAAGGCTGAGAGGGATACAGAGCTGGCAGGAACAGGGCAGGAATGCCTCCCAGGCATGAGTTACCTGCATCCCCTCACTGGCTTCTATATGTATTATTTGGAAAAAATTCAAATCTGTACAACCACACTCTCTGCCATGTGTCTCTAAATACAGGTAACCAATGAGCCTCCAAAAGGTTTACGTGCAAATATCAGACGAGCATTTACCGAAATGATGCCTTCATTTTTTGAAGAAAATATACTTGGAAGAAAATGGAGACAAATAATATTCGGCATTTGTTTCTTCCATGCAATTATTCAGGTACACTCAATTTGCTAATTTTTTAAATATAGACAAGGAGAAGTGTATTAGGTTAAAAATCAATAAGGGGCTTCTATGGTGGTTCAGATGGTAAAGGATCTGCCTGCAATGCAGCCTACCTAGGTTCGATCCCTGGGACAGGAAGATCTCCTGGAGAAGGGAATGACTACCTGCTTCAGTATTCTTGCCTGGAGAATTCCATGGACAGAGGAGCTTGGCGGGCTACGGTCCATGGAGTTGCAAAGAACTGGATACGGCCAAGTGACTAACACTTTAAATCAATAAAAAGTAAGAATTAAAAGCTTACAAATGACATTGTGAAATGCTGAGGTCTTTGTTCTATCTGAACCCAAGTTGTTTTAACTCAGTCCCTAGACTTCCCTGGTAGCTCAGATGATAAAGAATCTGTCTGCATTGTAGGAGACCTGGATTCGATCCTTTGGTCAGAATGCTCACTTGGAGAAGGAAATGGCTACCCACTCCAGTATTCTTGCCTGGAGAATTCCATGGACAGAGAAGCCTAGCAGACTATAGTCCATGGGGTTGCAAAGAGTCGTGCATGACTGAGCAACTAACAGGCACACTCTCTGATTTCTGTATGACCCTTGCCTCTGTACCTCACAGCTTTGCCTCCCAGCTCTGCTCTGACCTAAGGAGCCACATCGCCTGGATGAATGTAGTAGGTCAAATTCAAAAGCATGAAGTTGTCTCCTCAGCTGTACTTCACTCACAAAATCTGCTTCCCCTCCAGACTCTACTCCTGAAATCGATGGTCCCATTTTTGTAATCACCTACAGTCAGAATTTCAGAACTGTTTTTATCCTTCCTCCTTTACACATATATATCATGTTGGTCAGCAAGTCTGCATTTTTTATTACAATAATTTCACTCACCTGTTTCTGTTTGAGTGGGCTTACCTTAATGGCTTGCCTCCAGGACTTCCCTGGTGGCTTAGACGGTAAAGCGTCTGTCTACAATGCGGGAGACCTGGGTTCCATCCCTGGGTCGGGAACATCCCCTGGAGAAGGAAATGGCAATCCACTCCACTACTATTGCCTGGAAAATCCCATGGACAGAGGAGCCTGGTAGGCTACAGTCCATGGGGTGGCAAAGAGTCGGACATGACTGAGCAACTTCACTTTCACCACCCTTAATGGCTTCCTCCCTGTGATCAGATCCCCAAGTCTCCTGACCAGTGACCTTCGACTCAGCACTACTTTCTCCTTCCCTCTGTTCAAACTCACTGCCCTGACCTGGTGTCCATTCTGTGGCCTTGTACAGGAACTCTGACTTTAGCTTTGTATCCCTCTCTTGATTAAGTAAGCTGCCTTGTTTTCAAATGTATTTGGTCTGCCAAGAAAGAATTAGTAGAGAAAAAAACAAAGATTAAATATGCAAGATATGGAATAAATAAGTAGACAAGACCCTAGAGAAAATCAAAGACTCTGGGATTAGAGCATCTATGTGGGAGGCCTTTGTTCTGCTACAAAAGCATCTGAGATATAGGAGGTGATTTGAGACTTAGGGAAATTTTGAAATCAAGAGGAGCAAACAGAGTACAATTGCCATTATATGGGAACAACCTAAGTGTCCCTCAAAGATGAATGGATAAAAATGATGAGATACACACACACACACACACACACACATGTACAATGGAATACTAATCAGCCATTAAAAAGAATGAAATTTTGCCATTTGCAGCAACATAGATGGACTTGGAGGGCCATTATGCTAAGTGAAATAAGTCAGAGAAAGACAAATACTGTATAGCATCACTTATATGTGGAATATAAGAAATGCAACAAACTAGTGAATATAAAGCAAAAGAAGCAGACTCACAGATATAGAAAACAAACTACTGGTTACAGGTGGGAGGCTACATAGCGGTGGGGAAGGAGTGATAATTTGTGATGAATGGTGTCAGATTCGTGACCTCCGGAGGAAAGAATTTAGATCCGGGGCCAGAAACAAGGCTTGATCACTCAGAGCTTTTGTGTGCCACTGCTGCTGCTGCTGCTAAGTCGCTTCAGTCGTGTCCGACTCTGTGAGACCCCATAGACGGCAGCCCACCAGGCTTCCCCATCCCTGGGATTCTCTAGGCAAGAATACTGGAGTGGGTTGCCATTTCCTTCTCCAATGCATGAAAGTGAAAAGTCAAAGTGAAGTCGCTCAGTCGTGTAGCGACCCCATGGACTGCAGCCTACCAGGCTCCTCCATCCATGGGATTCTCCAGGCAAGAGTACTGGAGTGGGGTGCCATTGCCTTGTTTTATTACAGTGAAAAAAGGGGTAGGGAAAGCTTCTGACATAGATATCAGAAGGGGATAAGAGAGTGCCCCACTCAATAGTCTTATAAAGGCCTCGTATACTTTTGCAATTGGTTTCTACAATAGAAAGACCTTACCAGACCCACTGCCACAACATACATCTTAAGATAACAGGATTAAAAGTAACAGTAGAAAGGTCTTACCAGACCCACTCCCACATAAGATAACAGGATTAGACAGAAGGTTCTCCTTAAGAAGGAGAAATGTCCTTGAGCAAGATACATTGTTGTTATATAATCATTAGTACAGAGCTTAAGGAAAAACATACCCTTGATCAATATGAGTTGTCTTGTTGCATAATAATTAGCTCTGGGATGAAAGAAAACAATGTCTTATGTGACTAAGATGAAGGAATATAGGAAAAAAAACTTTTGTCCTTTTCTCCTCCTTGAGAGCCAGGGACTCCTTATCAACCTATCTAAGAATTAACTCTCTCAGGAGGTACAAACTATTGAGTATAAGAGAAGCTCAAAAATGTATTGTACAATATGGGAGCTATAGCCAGTATTTTGTAATAACTGTAAATGGAGTGTAGCCTTTAAAAATTGTATAAAAGATAAGTTAAAAAAAAAAGAGGGAACACGGCACCCATCTTCTGATATAATCAGTTTAGAGTTAAGAAATTAGGTGGGAGAGGGTGATAACAAAGAGTGGGAAAGATTTCCCTGTGGAGAGTTATGAAACAGGAATTGAGATTCTGGATACCACTTTTTCAAAAAGATCTCTATGGAGAAGTCAGGGTATAATCAACCCATCAGGCATGACTGAAAAGCCTACATGATGGAAAGACTTCTGAGAAGATTTAGGGGTAGCTGTCTCCATCAGACAGATGATTAGCATCAGTATTTTTATACCAAGATGACTCTAAGGTGGGATATTTTTTCCTATTTTGATGGGGAAATATTTTATTTTACCATAAATAACAAATGTTCTTCTGTCAGGTCTGTCACGATTTCACATTTCCAATAATATCTAAGTATCTTTTGGAAAATTGGAAAAAGGCCAGAGTTGGAGGAAGAGGTGCCTGCCCTATTTGGTGAAAGTCAAACTGAAAGCCTCACTCAAGTTGAATGGCATTTTGCACAATGAGGATGCCAAACTTCAACAGAAACTCTGGTTTTCAGCATTTTATGCAGAATTAATTGTATCAGATTTTAAGACCATTTTCATTTTCTGTTATAGGAGAGAAAAAAGTTTGGCCCTCTTGGTTGGAATATCTGCTATGAATTTAATGATAGTGACAGGGAATGCGCTCTACTGAACCTCAACCTCTACTGTCAAGAAGGAAAGATTCCCTGGGATGCACTGATTTACATCACTGGTCAGTATGCCCACATGGTCTGATGTCCAGCTCTCCACCACACGATTGTTGGTTCACATCTACCTGGCTTATACCAAGATGGTGTCCTCCCAAGTGTATGGTGAGGGTGGTGATGACTTCTCATATTCCCTTTGAGAAGATAAGACCATGATAAGAATATCATAAGAATGTTTATACAGAGAAGACGAGACAGATATTTTCCCAGATAATAATAGCAAACTCTTAGATAGTTCTTGCTACATGCCAAGCACATTTCAGGCACAGCCCATGAATTAGCAGATTTAATCCTCATAAGAACCCTATAAGGTAAAGACCGTTATATCCCTATTTTACAAATAAGGAAACTGAAGCACACAGGTTACAAGGGTGAAGCCAAGATTTAAGCAAGCAATCCAGCCTCCAGAGTTTGTGCTCTTAAATTCAAAAGAATCTGAACATGGTTGACCAGTAGAGACCTATTGAGTCAGGGGTACTTGCAACAAAGGAAAAAATATTTTATGAAATATAATTTTTAGCAAATATTAATTGTAGCCCTGTGAGATCTTACTGGTAAAACTAGATCCAGTTTAGACTATGCAGGCCCAAATAATGAAGAAAAGATTCCCATTAGGAGGTGGGGGAGGGAGAGAGCCTGAAAAGGAGCAGAATGGGAATGGATGGTTTTCATTGGGGAGCAAAAGAAATGAGGAACAGCAGAGAGGAGTCAGCTGATCTAGAAACTTGAACAGCATGTGACACCTTGGAACATGCTTGAGTGAAGGGCAGTGAAACAATAGTGAAAATGGATGAAGACCTATCTCCAGGCTGGACCAAGAAGGGTGGGCATGGAACCTGGGAAGCTCCTTTGTACTTCTGCCCCCAGCCACTCCTGTGGGGCTAAGATTGCTTAACATAACAGTGAGCTAGACAATATTCTCCCTGCCACCCTGTACATACCCTGAAATTTCTGCTCCCTAGCTTTCCTCTGCTTTCTTTCTTTCCTAGCAACTTTGACCTTTCCGTTAGCTCAGTTGTTTCTACTGCCATGAAAGTAACTGGGTTTTGAAAAGCATAGAAAGGAACAAGACAATAGTATATCTTTTCTCACTACTACTGTTCAATGTTGTGCTGAAGTTTCTATCCCGGGGAATTAGACAAGGAAAATAAATAAAAGGCATCAGTTTAGAATGGGAGAAGTAAATTATTTGCAGATGACAACATCTTGAATGCAGAAAATCCTAAAGAATTCACACACACACACACACATACACACACAGGACATAACAAATGAGTTCACCAAGGCTGTGGGATACAAAGTCAATATACAAAAATCAACTCCTTCTCTGTACACTGGCAATGAACAATTTGAAAATATTTGTAATTATGTTCATGATAACATCAAAAAGAATAAACAGCTTAAGAATAAATTTAATAAAAGTAGATTTGTATACTGAAACCTGCAAAGCATTGTCAAAGAAAATTAAAGATAATCTAAATTAGTGAAGAAACATGACATACTTATGAATTGAGAGATACAATATTGTTAAAGTGATAACATTCCTCAGACCGATCTATAGGTTTAACACGGGCTTCCCTGGTGGCTCAGGTGGTAAAGAGTCTTCCTGAAATGCGGGAGACCTGGATTCAGTCCCTGAGTCAGGAGTATCCCCTGGAGGAGGGCATGGCAACCCATTCCAGTATTCTTGCCTGGAGAATCTCCATGAACAGAGGAGCCTGGTGGGCTACAGTCCATGGAATTGCAAACAGTCAGACATGACTGAGCAACTAAGTATAAGCACAACATAGATTTAACACAATCGCTGACAGATTTAATAGCTNCTCCATTCCCAATTTGGAACCAGTCTGTTGTTCTATGTCCAGTTCTAACTGTTGCTTCTTGACCTGCATGCAGATTTCTCAGGAGGCAGGTCAGGTGGTCTGGTAATTCCATCTGATAATTACCAGGTGATCTGGTAATTTCAATTCCAGTTTGTTGTGGTCCACACAGTCAAAGGCTTTGCAGTAGTCAAGAAAGCAGAAATAACTGAAGCCTATCCCTTCTCTAGTGGATCTTCCTGACCCAGGAATTGAACCGAGGTCTCCTGCATTGCAGGCAGATTCTTTACCAACTGAGCTATCAGGGAAGCCCATGAGACGTTTTAGGTGAACAAAATAGGCCATATATAGTTTGATTTTTTTTTTTACATGTGCACACATAGGAAAAATTCACCAAAGAATCAGAAGTGACTATCTCTTAACAGGGCAACCCACTCCAGCATTCTTGCCTGGAGAATCTCATGGACAGAGGAGCCTGGGGAGCTATAGTCCATGGGGTGCAAAGAGTTGGACACGACTGAGAGAATAAGCACAGCACACATGATGGGGATGGAAGGTGTTCCTTCCCTTAGAACTTTTGGGATCCTTCAATTATTTAGGGACAAACATTACTTTAGCCTTTTTCTGAGATAGAGGGTTAGAGTTGGGAATTGTCCCACGTAGGGTCAAGTAGCTCTCCTTCTGGAAACTGAGGAGGTGGGGCAAATCTCCTTGCAGCTTTTTAAAAATCATCATTATTGTTATTTTTATTTGTTTATTTCTTGGGTGCAGTGCACGCATGCAGGATCTTTGTTCCCCAGCCATGGATTCAATTGTGCCTCCTTTAGTGGAAGCACATAGTCCTAACCATTGATCCACCCGGAAAGTTCCTCTCTGCATCTTAATACAAGTTCCAAGGTGACCATTATCCACTGCTGTGGCTTAGAAGATGAATAGCTATCACCAGGAAAGAACCTCTTGACCCAGAAAACCTTCAGTGCCGTGAGTGAGATATGGGAGTTAGCTCTGGTACAACTATGAAGTGACATCAATTCACTTCTGTCTCTGGTGACTTGGGGAGCCCAGAGATCTTTTCATGAAGTCAAAACTATTTTCATAGTTATACTAAGATGTTATTTGCCCTTCACTCTCATTTTCTCATGAGTATGCAGTGGAGTTTTCTAGAGACTAAATGATGTGTGATATTTCAACAGAGTGAATGCAGAAGCAGATGGCATAATCCAGTTGTCATCGATTAAGCCAAGCATTGAAGAGATTTGCAAAAATATAAAACAATGCTATTCTCTTGCTACTTATTTTGTTTTGGAAAATAGAATCATTTTTCATTAAATATGCTACTTATGGTATCAGAATGAGCTTATTATTTTTCATTTATAAATGAATAAGTCAATATTTAAAATTTTCTATTTTAATTTCAAATATGGTAAATTTTGAGAAATATTTACCCACATGAGCAAAAGTCTTTTGGGGGTCCTGGATAATTATTACAGTATACAGAGGTCCTGATATGAAGCAGTTTGAGAACCAATGATGTAAAGAAAAGAGACTGAACCGAACCCTAGGAAATAGTAGCACCAAGAGATGCAGAATTTCTATTGACCGATGAGCATTTGACAGACTATATTATTATGGATACTTGATTCCAAACTACTTTTAAAGGAGAATGAATACATTCTAAGAGCACTTAAAAATTTCGCTCAAACCTTTTAAGCAAAACCAGACACAAAGCCAAATAATTAATGAAAAGGAAAACTTGGACTCAAGCTTCTAAAGAATTTAGCAGGACAGGAATTGAGAGGTAAATGATCATGCCTTGTAATGGTTCAGTTTTCTATTTTTTAATTTATTAAAAAAACTTTTTAATGTGGACCATTTTTTAAAAAGTCTTTATTGGATTTGTTAGAATATGTTTCTGTTTTATGTTTTGTGTTTTTTTTTTTGGCTACAAGGCATGCAGGATAATAGTTCTCTGACCAGGGGTCAAACTCGCAACCCCTGCATTGGAAGATGAGGTCTTAACCACTGGCCCACCAGGGAAGTCCTGGTACAATCCTGTAAAATACGGATAAGTTTGAATTTAGTGAGCTTTGAAAGTTTCTGAAAAATTCCTATTTTTATTTTGAAATTGTCATCTAGCTAAATTCATGAATACTTTGTTAAGCTCCCTTATTCATTTTTTTCTATATCTTATGTGCCAGCAGTTAGAATGCATTGTTTTAACTGATATGAAGAAAAAATATCGGCTCAGTTACCAAGCTGATGTAATAGTCATTAAAAAAGATAGATTCTCAAAATAGCATGGATGCTTGTGTATGTAGATTGATAGTATGTTTAGCAGCGAGCTTTCAGCAGCGAGCCCCTGATCATATGCACGATTCATCTTTATGAGTCATGATTAACAACAGGACCTATTCGTATCTGTTTAGTTTGTGAGGATTGGGTAACAATAGGTGAGAGACTCCAGTGGTATCATTAAGATTCAAGAGTCTTTACAAAGGCAGGTCTTTGGAATAACATTTCATGAATTGCTTTGGAATAACATTTCATAAAATGTATAGTTTTCAATCAGTATCTAATCTCTAATTATTCTGTAAGCTCCTTCTGAAGCATGCATTTCTTAAAATAACATTGATCATGTTTATATTGCAAAAAGAATATATATTCATTGTAGAAAATATAGTTAAGCATGGAGATGTGAAAGAATTAAGTATCAGAGGCACATTCTTCCCACAAAGATCACCCTATTAACAATTTGGTATGAATCTGGTTAGCATTTTTGACACGCACATATATGCATATTTTTTCTTTTGCAAAAATGGGATCATACGGCAGATACCGTTTTGTAACTTGCTTCCCCTAAGACAGTATTTCATTAACATTTTTCTTTCAAGTATACTTTTTTTTTTTTTTTTGGTTCAGATGGTAAAGAATCTGCCTGCAATGCGGCAGAACTGGGTTCGATTCCTGGGTCAGGAACATCTCCTGGAGGAGGGCATGGCAACCCACTCTGGTGTTCTTGCCTGGAGAATCCCAGAGGAGCCTGGTGGGCTACAGTCCCTGGGGCCACAAAGAATGGGACAGGACTGAACAGCTAGCACTGTACTTTTTCTTAGTACTCACATTACCTAAAGTTCTCCAGATATTTCTACTGCTATTCTCTTAGACTGTAAGAGTATATCATGCTGTCTTCAAGGTTATATTACTCAAGGTTTTCACTGCAAACAGCAGAAACTGACACGGGCTAAATTTCCCAGAAAAGGAGTTTACTGGAAACATTGGCAGCTCCCAGGGTGGGGGGTAATAAATAAGATGGACCAACCAGACTCAGAACATGGAAAACAAACGCCCACAACAGTGAAACACTAGAGATTTCTACCTAAATATGTGCTCATTTAAAAATTTAGTGCTGCCTGCTCAGCCCTGCGGAATTTATTCCATTCACTTAGATTTGAGAAGAAATAGATGTTCCTGAAATGTCGAAGATGAACAACTGATACAAATGGGAAGGACTCGTGCAGATAAAGCCAGAGGGGTTATTATCTCATGAGACCAACAGACCAGAGACCCCTTGGCTGGCTACACAGGGAGTCGGATTTGAGAAGGGCTGGTTTCATTTCCCCTTGTGGCAGGTGAGGGGCACACACACTGCCCTTAATTCTTTAAGTGGTGCGCAGGACCACAGTGCAGGCTCCCTTGAGGAGGCTTTGAAAGGCCGCTGGAAACGCGCTGGACGACCTCAGCGGGCCACGCTCAGTCTGCGGCGACATGGAAAAGCAGCAAGGGCGACCCGGCGTGTGAGGGGCCCTCCGAGGTCAGGCTGTGCCGTGTGGCAAGGGCAAGTCGCCTTTCATCTCCCACCCCCCGCCTCGAAACTGCTGCCTGAGACCATGTGTTAGCCTGCCTGATACGACAGCTTGACATCAGCCCTTTTGAAATAGAAGATGAATTCTAGGGGGAATGAGAGGAAACACGCCATTCTGAAAAGTCATCTTCTACGGAAACCACTGCTTAAGGGCATCCTGCAGCGCTAAAAATGACAGCGCCTTGAGAACGGAATTTCTCTGAGCTTCCTTTAAAGTTCTGATGAGTTCTAGAGGCAAGTACCTAGGTTACAAGTATCTAGGCATGGGAGGTAAAACTGCCCTCCCGTAGCTGTTCTGCATGGGCGAGGCTGTCTTCCCTACGGCTGCGCTCCCTCCTCCTCCCCACCCCCACCTGCATCCCCCCTGAAGGTGAGCCCTAGTGATGCTTAACTCAAAACGGGAGCTTGCTGAGGAAATTATGCCCTAGTCTTTTTAAAATCAACGTCTTTCGTCAGAAAATAAGACCTTCAAAGAGTTGACACTAAAAAGTAAAGAAATAAATAAATAAGTAAAATAAATAAGAAAGAAGAAGCTACAACCGCTGCTGAGCACCTCCTGGACCGCTCTGCACGCATCTCAGTTCACGCTCGGGTGTCAGCGTTTCCATCTTAGGGAGGCGGTGGCGGAGGTTCGGAGAGGGAGAGGCTTGCCCGTGACCACAGATGACAGCCAGGAGACACCAGATGCACACTGTGTTTTTCCCCCAGTGCAAACTGTTTCAACACAATCCTTGTGTTGGGGAGGAGTGTCAAGGAAAAGCAAAGTGGTCAAGGACACTCTGCTGATGGGGAGAGAGGAGCAGAAGCATGGCCACCTCGAATTTGTCACTGACATTGGTTGGTGTTAACACCTGTATTTGTAGTTGACCACAATATAACATAAAAGGGAAAATTATATAAATGTAAAGGACTGATTATTTACTGACTTTATTTTTTTTTAATTAAAAAAAATTATTTCTTTGTCTTTGGCTGTGCTGGGCCTCTTTGCCACGCTGGTTTGTCTCTAGCTTGGGGAGTGGGGACCGCTCTCTAGTTACGGTGCAGACTTCTCACTGCGGTGTCCTCTTTCGTGGTGGAGTACACGCTCAGGAGCTCAGTTCAGTTCAATCACTCAGTTGTGTCCGACTCTGCGATCTCAGGGACTGCAGCGCGCCAGGCCTCCCTGTCCATCACCAACTCCTGGAGTTCACTCAGACTCACATCCATCGAGTCTGCGATGCCATCCACCATCTCATCCTCTGTTGTCCCCTTCTCCTCCTGCCCCCAATCCCTCCCAGCATTAGAGTCTTCCAGTGAGTCAGCTCTTTGCTTGAGGTGGGCAAAGGACTGGAGTTTCAGCTTCAGCTTCCGTCCTTCCAGTGAACACTCAGGACTGACTTCCGTTAGGATGGACCGGCAGGATCTCTGGCTTCAGCGGTCGTGGCTCCTGGGCTCTGGAGCACAGGCTCAGTAGCTGCGGTGCTCGGGCTTAGTTGCTCCACCACAACTAGTGGGGTCTTCCCGGACCAGGATCGAATCCATGTCTCCTGCATTAGCAGGTGGATCCTTTACCACTGAGCCTCCAGGGAGGACCCTACCGAATTTAACAACATGCTCGCTAACTGCTAATATGAAAACTCTGTTGCTCAGATATCCTCCTCCTCACATGATCAGAAACGTGTGTGTGATACTCCTTCCACTACCTGCTAAGCTTTGTACATGGCCGTATCTATTTATTGATCTTCCATTAGTCCCTTTTTTCATATGTATACACATCTGTTTATATACACTCAAACACATACACATGCACTCTAAAAGAGGTTTTAATTCTTGGAACATCTTTAGTTTTTTGCTATTTAAAGCAATATAATAATACTTTTTGGTTATAAGAAAAATTTTTGCTCATTGGTAAAAAGTTTGTAAGTGGGACAAAAATCAATATCATTCAAATCTTATAAATTGGTGGAAACCACTGCAGTTTGTTCTGTTTCCATGTATTCTAAACACTCTATGTATGGGGAAACACTTTTCCATTTTGAGATAATTATAGTTAACACAAGAAGTTAACAAAAATAGTACAGAACTGTCCTGCATACCTGTACCCAGTTACACCCACTAGTCACATCTTATATAACTCTAGTCTAATCCCCAAACCCAGGGAATTGACATTGGTAAAATGCACATGTATAGTTCTGTCAATTTAATCACGTGAATATATTCAGGCAACCATCCCCACAATGAAAATTGTCTATGTAATTTTTTAAAAATGGGAATATTCTGTATAATATGCCTTGTAACTTTTTTCTTCCTCTAACAATATAGCACATTGGGAACATTTTTCAGTGCAGGGAGCCTCTCTCCTATAGTGGTTATATTTTTGTCTGTGTCGGATTCCATTGTGTTGATACAAAGCGTCTTGGACACTTCGTTTATAGTAAGTAGGATGAGGAAGTCAGTGGCTATGGGCATGTTAAAGGTACTTGTGGCATGCTGATACTCACATCTTGAGATAGTGTATCAATTCCTACTCATGTGAGCAGCTGAATGACTTGCTTACTAACCAGTGCCTTGGCCAGCATAGGTATTAGTGGTAAAGGAAATCAGTACCTTTTTGCTAAGCTGAAAAGTGTTGTTTTATTGTGCTTTAATTTGCTATGTGTGATTGATAGTAAGGTTGAATGTTTCTTATGCTTATTAATGTCTTGATTATAAATTTTTATTCCTATACTCATGCCATTTTTTTCTATAGAAGAAATTTTTTCTTTATATATTTGTAAGCATCACTTACCTATGAAGGACATTACCCACTATTGCATACATAGTGATTTTTTTTTTTTTTTGGTTGGTTTGTTTGAATTTGTTCCTGGATTTAAAATTTTGTTTATAATGATTTTGCTATGCAGAAGTTAATAATTTTCTTAAAGCAATCTTTTTTTTTTTTTTTTTTTTAGTTTCTTCCTTTGGAGAATCCTTTTCCACACTGAAATAATCAAGTTGTTTTCTTTTTGTTCTTTTAGGATTTTCAAAAAAATGTTAAACCTTTTAAAATCCTTGCTATTTTAGCATACAGTATAAACTAAGTATCTAGTTAACTTTAATTCTAAATTGTTATCTATCCAAGCAACAACTTTTAAAATCCTTTCATTAATCTGAAATGTCTCATTTATCATATATTAAAATCATAATATGCTGCACAAAGGACAGAAAGTGGAAAGTGGTTTGAGCTCATAACCGTTTGCTTCATTTCCTCACTCATTCATTTCTGCATTGACTCGTTCCACAAACATTCATCCGGTCCCCACTCTGTGCTTTAGATGCGGCGGTTACAATGATGCTCGAGATGGACAGGCACTTGTCATAGGACTCTTGCTTTTAGGAGTGGGCTGGGGAAAGCAAAAGGTTATAGCAAAAAAATGAAAAAAGAAAGAAAAGCTTGAGTCGAAGGTGTATGAGAAGGACTAAATACGACTGCTCCTGGCCTTNTTTTTTTTTTTTTTTTTTTTTTAGTTTCTTCCTTTGGAGAATCCTTTTCCACACTGAAATAATCAAGTTGTTTTCTTTTTGTTCTTTTAGGATTTTCAAAAAAATGTTAAACCTTTTAAAATCCTTGCTATTTTAGCATACAGTATAAACTAAGTATCTAGTTAACTTTAATTCTAAATTGTTATCTATCCAAGCAACAACTTTTAAAATCCTTTCATTAATCTGAAATGTCTCATTTATCATATATTAAAATCATAATATGCTGCACAAAGGACAGAAAGTGGAAAGTGGTTTGAGCTCATAACCGTTTGCTTCATTTCCTCACTCATTCATTTCTGCATTGACTCGTTCCACAAACATTCATCCGGTCCCCACTCTGTGCTTTAGATGCGGCGGTTACAATGATGCTCGAGATGGACAGGCACTTGTCATAGGACTCTTGCTTTTAGGAGTGGGCTGGGGAAAGCAAAAGGTTATAGCAAAAAAATGAAAAAAGAAAGAAAAGCTTGAGTCGAAGGTGTATGAGAAGGACTAAATACGACTGCTCCTGGCCTCGCACCCCAGCCCGAGCCGCCATCGTGTCTTGCCTGGATCACTGCCGTGGGTTTCTATTCTGGCCTCTTTTAGTCTATTCTCCTGGCAACCACCAGAGTGATGTTTCTAAACCGCAAGCCAGATCACCCAGTTCCTCTGCTCCAAACCCTCCGATAGCCCACTCTTCCTTTTCTGTTGCTAGGTAACAAATGACTACACAATAGCAGCTTGGACCAGCGCCATCTGCATCTCACTGTTTCAGGGGTCAGGGGTCAGGGTTGGTGGGAGCCCTTTTAGCATCCATCTGCCACCGAGAGACGCAGGCAGGGCCTCCCGTGGCCCCGGAGACCCCTCGTGCTCTCTCCTGCCCAGCGCCCTGCCCTGGCATGGTCCTCCTCGCCCCTCCGTGCCGTGGGCCCTGCCTGGGCCTCAGACCCGCCAGGCACCGTCCAGCCTCAGGGCTCCTGCTCTGGCTGTTGCCACGCTTCCTACACACACGCTCTGCTTGGCCGCCTCTCCTCCAGCTCTTTGCCCCTCTCTCGTGTCACCTGTCCGTGTCCCTGGCCGCCCGCAGAAGGGTGCCTATCCCCCTCCTGATGTGGACACCCGAGCAGCCCGTCTCTCGTACCCCGAGCCCTGGCTTCCGCCTTGCACAGCTTCCAACAAGCTATTGCTTCTGAGATGCTGTATTTGCTGTACTTACGCTTTATCACCTGTCTTGTCCCCTGAGAAAGTAACTTCCACAAAGGCAGAAATCTTTGTTTTCTTCCTGGTACCCCCAAATGTACCTGGCACAAAGCCAGCATTTCATATATATATGTTGAATAAATGGGGACGGCAATGACTTGAAGACATTTGAGCCGAGTTTTGAATAAGAGGCCTTTTCCAAAAAGATTAGTGAAAGAAAGATCATTTCANTTGAGATTCTGGATACCACTTTTTCAAAAAGATCTCTATGGAGAAGTCAGGGTATAATCAACCCATCAGGCATGACTGAAAAGCCTACATGATGGAAAGACTTCTGAGAAGATTTAGGGGTAGCTGTCTCCATCAGACAGATGATTAGCATCAGTATTTTTATACCAAGATGACTCTAAGGTGGGATATTTTTTCCTATTTTGATGGGGAAATATTTTATTTTACCATAAATAACAAATGTTCTTCTGTCAGGTCTGTCACGATTTCACATTTCCAATAATATCTAAGTATCTTTTGGAAAATTGGAAAAAGGCCAGAGTTGGAGGAAGAGGTGCCTGCCCTATTTGGTGAAAGTCAAACTGAAAGCCTCACTCAAGTTGAATGGCATTTTGCACAATGAGGATGCCAAACTTCAACAGAAACTCTGGTTTTCAGCATTTTATGCAGAATTAATTGTATCAGATTTTAAGACCATTTTCATTTTCTGTTATAGGAGAGAAAAAAGTTTGGCCCTCTTGGTTGGAATATCTGCTATGAATTTAATGATAGTGACAGGGAATGCGCTCTACTGAACCTCAACCTCTACTGTCAAGAAGGAAAGATTCCCTGGGATGCACTGATTTACATCACTGGTCAGTATGCCCACATGGTCTGATGTCCAGCTCTCCACCACACGATTGTTGGTTCACATCTACCTGGCTTATACCAAGATGGTGTCCTCCCAAGTGTATGGTGAGGGTGGTGATGACTTCTCATATTCCCTTTGAGAAGATAAGACCATGATAAGAATATCATAAGAATGTTTATACAGAGAAGACGAGACAGATATTTTCCCAGATAATAATAGCAAACTCTTAGATAGTTCTTGCTACATGCCAAGCACATTTCAGGCACAGCCCATGAATTAGCAGATTTAATCCTCATAAGAACCCTATAAGGTAAAGACCGTTATATCCCTATTTTACAAATAAGGAAACTGAAGCACACAGGTTACAAGGGTGAAGCCAAGATTTAAGCAAGCAATCCAGCCTCCAGAGTTTGTGCTCTTAAATTCAAAAGAATCTGAACATGGTTGACCAGTAGAGACCTATTGAGTCAGGGGTACTTGCAACAAAGGAAAAAATATTTTATGAAATATAATTTTTAGCAAATATTAATTGTAGCCCTGTGAGATCTTACTGGTAAAACTAGATCCAGTTTAGACTATGCAGGCCCAAATAATGAAGAAAAGATTCCCATTAGGAGGTGGGGGAGGGAGAGAGCCTGAAAAGGAGCAGAATGGGAATGGATGGTTTTCATTGGGGAGCAAAAGAAATGAGGAACAGCAGAGAGGAGTCAGCTGATCTAGAAACTTGAACAGCATGTGACACCTTGGAACATGCTTGAGTGAAGGGCAGTGAAACAATAGTGAAAATGGATGAAGACCTATCTCCAGGCTGGACCAAGAAGGGTGGGCATGGAACCTGGGAAGCTCCTTTGTACTTCTGCCCCCAGCCACTCCTGTGGGGCTAAGATTGCTTAACATAACAGTGAGCTAGACAATATTCTCCCTGCCACCCTGTACATACCCTGAAATTTCTGCTCCCTAGCTTTCCTCTGCTTTCTTTCTTTCCTAGCAACTTTGACCTTTCCGTTAGCTCAGTTGTTTCTACTGCCATGAAAGTAACTGGGTTTTGAAAAGCATAGAAAGGAACAAGACAATAGTATATCTTTTCTCACTACTACTGTTCAATGTTGTGCTGAAGTTTCTATCCCGGGGAATTAGACAAGGAAAATAAATAAAAGGCATCAGTTTAGAATGGGAGAAGTAAATTATTTGCAGATGACAACATCTTGAATGCAGAAAATCCTAAAGAATTCACACACACACACACACATACACACACAGGACATAACAAATGAGTTCACCAAGGCTGTGGGATACAAAGTCAATATACAAAAATCAACTCCTTCTCTGTACACTGGCAATGAACAATTTGAAAATATTTGTAATTATGTTCATGATAACATCAAAAAGAATAAACAGCTTAAGAATAAATTTAATAAAAGTAGATTTGTATACTGAAACCTGCAAAGCATTGTCAAAGAAAATTAAAGATAATCTAAATTAGTGAAGAAACATGACATACTTATGAATTGAGAGATACAATATTGTTAAAGTGATAACATTCCTCAGACCGATCTATAGGTTTAACACGGGCTTCCCTGGTGGCTCAGGTGGTAAAGAGTCTTCCTGAAATGCGGGAGACCTGGATTCAGTCCCTGAGTCAGGAGTATCCCCTGGAGGAGGGCATGGCAACCCATTCCAGTATTCTTGCCTGGAGAATCTCCATGAACAGAGGAGCCTGGTGGGCTACAGTCCATGGAATTGCAAACAGTCAGACATGACTGAGCAACTAAGTATAAGCACAACATAGATTTAACACAATCGCTGACAGATTTAATAGCTGAAGCTGATCATAAAATCTGCAAAAATGTGAAGGGCCCCCAAAAACAAAAACAATCTTGAAAAAAATGAATGAGTCAGAACCGTTATAATTCCCAATTTCAAAAGTTATACAAAACCACAATAATCAAAACAGGATTCACTGTATACCACAGGGAGCTATATTCAATATCTTGTAATAAACTATAAAGGAAAAGAATTGGAAAAAAGATGTATACACATATATGTATAATTGAATCATTTTGCTGTACAATATTGTAAATATGAAAAACACAATATTGTAAATCAACTAAATTCAATTTTTTTTAAAAGTCTATATAGTACTGGCATAACATTAGACATATAATCAATGGAACAGAATTGAGAATCCAAAAATAAACTCTTACATTTATCATCATTTTTAACAAAGACACCAGGACAACTTAACAAATGATGCTGGGACAATTGGATACCTAGCTGCTAAAGAGAGAATTTGAATCCTTATCCCATAGCATATAAAAAAATTAATTCAAACTGAGTGGTATATCTAAATGTAAGAGCTAAAACTATAAAGCTCTTAAGAGAAAGCATATAAATAAATCCTCATGACTTTAGGTTAACTATGGCTTCTTAGATATGGTGCAAAATGCACTAGTAATTAAAGAAAAATAATAAATTCAACTTTTTCAACATGTAAAGCTTTTACACCTCAACAAACACTATCAAGAAAATGAAAAAGCAAGACATATACTGAGATAAAATATTTGCAAGGCATGTATCTGATAAGGCACCTGTCTATGAAATGTGTAAAGAACTCCTACAACAGTAAGAAAAAAAATCCAATTTTAAAATGGGCAAAAGATTTGAATGTACATTTCACCAAAAAACACATACAGTTGCCTAATAAGCACGTGAAAAGATGCTCAATTAATCATTAGGAAAATGAAAATTGAAACCATATTGAGATACCACTTTATACCTATTAGGATGACTATAATAAAAAAAAAGACCATAACAAGTGTTATCAAGAAAGTGAAGAAACTGAAACTCTCATACATTGCTGGTGGCCAATGCAATGAGGTGCCACTGCTTTGGAAAATATTTTAATAATCTTACCATATGACCTATAAATTCCATTCCATTCCTGCATATATATCAGGGAAAATGAAAACACATGTCCACACTAAAACTTGTACATAAATGTTCATAACAGCATTCATGTTCATAACAGCATTATTCATAATACCAAAAAGTAGAAACAACCTGAACGTCTATCAACTGATGAATGATGAATAAAACAAGGTATGTTCCATACAATGTAATATTGACAACACGTGTACTCAGTTGTGTCCAACTCTTTGTGACCCCATGGACTGTAATCCACAAGCTCCTCTGTCCATGGAATTTCCTGGGCAAGAATACTGGAGTGAGTTGTCATTTCCTTCTCCAGGGGATCTTCCCAGCCTAGGGATGGAACCCATGTCTCCTGCTTCTCCTGCATTGAAAGTGAATACTTTATAGCTAAGCCAACAGGAAAACCCCACAATGTAGTATTGAAAATGAAAATCTCTCAGTCGTGTCCAACTCTTTGCAACCCCATGGACTATATAGTCCATGAAATTCTCCAGGCCAGAATACTGGAATGGGTAGCATTTTCCTTCTCCAGGGAATCTTCCTAACCCAGGGATTGAACCCGGGCCTTTTGAACTGCAGGCAGATTCTTTATCAGCTGAGCCATAATTGCTCCATAAAAAGAAATAAAGTACTGATACACGCTCCAACATGGATAAACTTCAAAAACATGCTAATCAAAGAAGCCAGACACAAAACATCACATGCTGTATATTCCATTTATGTGAAATTTCCAGAAAAATCAAATATACAGACAGAAAGTAGAATACAGACAGAAAGAATGATTGCATGGGGCAGAATTAAAAAAGACTGTGACTGCAAATGGGCACAAGAAGTATTCTGTGGAAGATGATAGAAATGTTCTAAAATTAGATTATAATGATAGTTCTATAATCTTGTAAATTTACTAAAAACTACTTATACAGTGAAATTTAAGTGATTTTATGATCTTCAAGGTATAGCTCATTAAAAAAGTTTTTAAAAAGTAGGAGAAAAAAGGCAATACTGGGGACTTCCCTGGTGGTCCAGAGTGGTTAAGAATATGCTGCCAATGCAAGGGACACAGGTTCAATCTTTGGTCTGGGAAGATTCCACATGCCTCACAACTGCTGAAGCCCAGAGCCTGTACTCTACAATAAGAGAAGCCACTGTAATGAGAAGCCCACACACCACAACAAAGAGTCACCCCCTCTCTAGCTGCAACTAGAGAAAGCCTGAGCATAGCAATGAAGTTCCAGTGCAGCCAAAAATAAAATGAATTTTAAAACTTTTTATTTAAAAAAAGGCAGTGCTGTATCCAGGCAATGATATTTGCTCATGGTGAGACTTTAGACAGCCATCTATGGATTAATCCAGAAAATACAGTTTAGTACGACTATGTTAAAGGCTGGAAATACAAAGATGATGTAGCTCCTATCTACCAAAAACTCATGGATGGAGATAATAAATAAACTATAATATGGTATAATTACCAAAATGGAAGTTGTAAGGAAAATACGGTGGGAATTCAAAAGGAGCAAATAACACTATCTGGAGGAATCGAGGGAAGCTCCACCGAGGTATGATGGTTGAGCAGGATGCTGAAAAGTGAGTTGGGCTCAGCGGAAGAGAAGAGGCAGGAGAGCACTCTGGCAAAGAGAACACTGATGGGAAAGCCCAGCAAGCAGTATCAGGATGAGCTATGCCTGTAGACACTGTGAATAGTTCAGTAGTGCTGGAGCAGGCTATAAAGAGATGATGTTGTCTTCCCTGGTGGCTCAGTGGTAAAGAATCCACCTGCCAGTGCAGGAGACACAGGTTCAATCTCTTGTCTACAAAGATCCCACATGCCACAGAGCAACTAAGCCCATGCGTCACAACTACTGAGCCTGTGCTCTAGAGCCTGGGGAATCACAACTACTGAAGCCCACGCACTCTAGAAACCATGCTCTGAAACAGGAGAAGCCACTGCAATTAGAAGCCTACACACCACAACTAGAGAGTAGCCCCTGCTCTCCATGACTAGAGAAAAGCCTATGCAGCAACAAAGACCCAGTACAGCCAATACTAAAATGAATAAATTATTTTTTTAAAGAGGTCATGTGTATGGAAGACAGCTTTACCTTCAATAAAACAAACAAACCAAAAAAAGTGATCTGTGAGCACATCTTGAAAGCCTATGTGTGTTCTTCATAAATTTGGACTCTCCCTTATAAGCAATGGTTGGCAATTACAGTCTTTTAGGCTGGGAAGAGGTGCAATCATTTACAAAGCTATAGTAAAAGCAAGATGAAGAATTGAACAAGGGGATTATAGCAACACCAAGGGGGAGACTAGACAGGAGCAAATAAACAGAGAAAGATTAAGGAGGCTTTGAATATGATAAGGTGTTTGGGGTTGGAGGAAGGGGGGTGGTCCTTAAAATTTTATAGAGCAACCACAGCAATGCCTAAGTCCAGGAATCAGATATGAGCACAGAGTGGATAAAGACAAAGCCAACCCTCAGGCCTGTCCAGTTTGTATCAGGCCATCCCTGAGCCAACCCGTGGGGATAAGAATAGAAGAGAAGGGGAAAGCCATGACATCAGGATTTGCAGCGAGACCCTTAGGAACCATCATGCCAGGGCTAGGACACACAGTGGGTATGTGTGGTGGACACCCCCTCCCAAATGTTCTTATTCTAAATCCAGAAAACTGCTGCTTAAAAGTAAGCCTAAAATTGAGTCAGATACCTTGAGTCAAATTATTCGAGCTCCTGGTTTACTTATTTGATCAAAGAAAAAGATAACACTGAATCTGGACACAGAATCACAAAATCTGATTTTTAAGGCAAAAAAAGTCCATGCTGCTTCTCAAAATGTAGATATTTTAGTTTGAAATATTTTGGCCCTGCTGTGAAGCATATAGGATCTTAGTTCCCCAACCAAGTATCAACCCAACAGTGGAAGCATGGAATCTTAACCACTGAATCACCAGGAAAGCCCCTGAATTTTTTTGAGAATAACGCATTTTAGGCCAACTCTTCCTCTCACTACTGACTAATTATTGGATCCCGACTCTTCCAAGACACCCTCCTTTCCCAGACATCATCATACAATTGAAGAAACTTAACCTTTATATTCCCATCCAGCCCCCAGGATGAAAGAGGAGCTTTGAGTTAGTCCAAAGCTAGATAAACTGACCACAAAGATTTCACCCAACTTTGTGTTCCAAGACTTCCCAGAGGGTAACTGAAGAATATTCTCAGGAAAGTACAACAGTATCTCATTCTTCCTTCTTAGAACTGTTGATACAAGGAATCAGCTACACGCTCACTCTAAGTGGCTAAGCCAATAAGACTGACCAGAGGTCTGGGTCAATGTTAAATGCCCCAACATTCAAATCATAGGAGTTCCAGAAAAAGACAAAAAGAAAGGCCATGAGAAAATACTTGAAGAGATAGTAGTTGAAAACTTCCCTAAAATGGGGAAGGAATAGCCACCCAAGTCCAAGAAACCCAGAGAGTCCCAAAAAGGATAAACCCAAGGTGAAACACCCCAAAGTGAAAATGAAGTTGCTCAGACTCTTTGTCCGACTCTTTGTGACCCCATGGACTATAGCCAACCAGGCTCTGAGGAGCCTCTCAGTCCATGGAATTTTCCAGGCAAGAGTATTGGAGTGGGTTGCCATTTCCTTCTCCAGGGGATCTTCCNCTATTTCTTTGCATTGATCACTGAGGAAGGCTTTCTTATCTCTCCTTGCTATTTCTTGGAACTCTGCATTCAAGTGGGTGTATCTTTGCTTTTCTCCTTCATGTTTCGATTCTCTTCTTTTCACAGCTATTTGTAAGACCTCCTCAGACAACCATTTTGCCTTTTTTGCATTTCTTTTTCTTGTGGATGGTCTTGATTCCTACCTTCTGTACAATGTCACGAACCTCTGTCCATAGGTTGTCCATTGGAATGGGTTGCCATTTCCTTCTTCAGGCACTCTATCAGATCTAATCTCTTGAATCTATTTCTCACTTCCACTGTATAAATGTAAGGGATTTGGTTTAGGTCATACCATTTTAGTTCAATGATTCCTAAAATGTTGATGTTGACTCTTGCCATCTCCTGTTTGACCATTTCTGATTTGCCTTGATTCATGGACCTAACATTCCAGGTTCCTATTCAATATTGCTCTTTATAGCATTGAACTTTACTTCCATCAACAGTCACATCCCCAACTGGGTGTTGTTTTGGCTTTGGCTCCACCTCTTCATTCTTTCTGGAGTTATTTCTCCACTGATCTCCAGTAGCATATTTGGCACTTACTGACATGGGGAGTTGNATAGCATTGAACTTTACTTCCATCAACAGTCACATCCCCAACTGGGTGTTGTTTTGGCTTTGGCTCCACCTCTTCATTCTTTCTGGAGTTATTTCTCCACTGATCTCCAGTAGCATATTTGGCACTTACTGACATGGGGAGTTGATCTTTCAGTGTCCTATCTTTTTACCTTTTCATACTGTTCATGGGGTTCTCAAGGCAAGAATACTGAAGTGCTGTGCTCTTCTCCAGTGGGCCATATTTTGTCAGAACTCTCCACCATGACCCCTCCACCTTGGGTGGCCCTACATTGCATGGCTCATAGTTTCATAGTGGCTACAAGACTGGAAAAGTTCAGTTTTCATTCCAATCCCAAAGAAAGGCAATGTCAAAGAATACTTAAACCCCCATAGTTTAAGCTGCTCTGGGTTGTTGGACATTTTTACTGAAGGATGCTCCTCTAAATTACAAAGTGCAATTAACCATGGAACTAGAATTATATTTTTGTTAAAACTTGAACCAAAAGTAGACTGTCACATTACCAACACTGGAGGCCTTGAGGGTGGCTGCCTGGGGCTTCTATATTTTAAAAGAATATATAAAGGCAAATTTAATTTAGAGATTTTTGTTTAATATCTATAAAAATTACACTCCCATGCAGGGACCAGGAGACCTCCAGCCATATTGCTTTTTAAGTTACAGCAGAATTTTGATGAAAACATGAGCTGCACTAATTTTGTGTTGCAGGATAGGGGAGTAGAGAGGTACTTGGGAAATTGACATATTTTCAACAGGTTTCCTATATTTTTCTACATTTGCTTCTTTTTTGTCCCCCTTCTCTACAAAGATTGTGTTTAAAAATATTAATGCACATTTAATTCTCCAAGCCAGGCTTCAGCAGAACATGAAACATGAACTTCCAGATGTTCAAGCTGGATTTAGAAAGCAGAGGAAACAGAGATCAAATTGCCAACCTCCACTGGATCATCGAAAAAGCAAGAGTTCCAGAAAAATATCTACTTCTGCTTTATTGACTATGTCAAAGCCTTTGACTCTGTGGATCACAATAAACTGTGGAAAATTNGAGAGAATTCAGCACCACCAAACCATCTCTCCAACAAATGCTAAAGGATCTTCTCTAGACAGGAAACACAGAAAAGGTTTATAAACTCAAACCTAAAACAACAAAGTAAATGGCAACGAGATCATATTTATCAATAATTACCTTAAATGTAAATGGGTTGAATGCCCCAACCAAAAGACAAAGACTGGTTGAATTGATACAAAAACAAGACCCCTATATATTTTGTCTACAAGAGACCCACCTCAAAACAAGGGACAGCTACAGACTGAAAGTCAAGGGCTAGAAAAAGATATCTCACTCAAATGAAGACCAAAAGAAAGGAGAAGTAGCAATACTCATATTAGATAAAACAGACTTTGAAATAAAGGCCTTGAAAAGAGACAAAGAAGGACACTACATAATGATCAAAGGATCAATCCAAGAAGATGATATAACAATTATAAATATATATGCACCCAACATAGGAGCGCTGAAATATGTAAGGTGAATACTAACAAGTATGAAAGAGGAAATTAACAGTAACACAATAATAGTGGGAGACTTTAATACCCCACTCACACCTATGGATAGATCAACTAAACAGAAAATTAGCAATGAAACACAAACTTTAAATGATACAATGGACCAGTTAGACCTAATTGATATCTATAGGACATTTCACCCCAAAACAATGAATTTCACCTTTTTCTCAAGTGCACATGGAACCTTCTCCAGGATAGCCCACATCCTGGGCCATAAATCTAGCCTTAGTAAGTTCAAAAAAATTGAAATCATTCCAAGCATCTTTTCTGATCACAATGTGATAAGATAAGATGTCAACTACAAGAAAAAAAACTATTAAAAATACAAACATATGGAGGTTAAACAACATGCTTCTGAATAACCAACAAATCACAGAAGAAATCAAAAAAGAAATCAAAATATTCATAGAAACAAATGAAAATGAAAACACAACAACCCTATACCTATGGGATTCAGTAAAAGTAGTGCTAAGGGGAAGGTTCATAGCAATACAAGCTTACCTTAAGAAACAAGAGAAAAATTAAATAAATAACTTAACTCTACACCTAAAGCAACTAGAAAAAAGAAGAAATGAAGAACCCCAAGGTAAATAGAAGGAAAGAAATCATAAAAACTAGGGCAGAAGTAAGTGAAAAAGAAAGGAGACCATAACAGAAATCAACAAAGCTAAAAGCTGGTTCTTTAAGAAGATAAATAAAATAAACCATTTGCCAGACTCATCAAGAAAAAAAGGGAGAAAAATCAAATCAATAAAATTAGAAATGAAAATTGGGAAATCACAACAGACAACACAGAAATACAAAGGATCATAAGAGACTACTTTCAGCAACTATATGCCAATAAAATGCATGAAATGGACAAGTTCTTAGAAAAGTACAACTTTTCAAAACTGAACCAGGAAGAGATAGAAAATCTTAACAGACCCATCACAAGCATGGAAATCAAAACCGTAATCAGAAATCTTCCAGCAAACAAAAGCCCAGGACCAGAAGTCTTCACAGCTGAATTCTACCAAAAATTTAGAGAAGAGCTAACACCTATCCTACTCAAATGCTTCCAGAAAATTGCAGAGGAAGATAAACTTCCAAACTCATTCTATAAGGCCACCATCACCCTAATACCAAAACCAGACAAAGATGCCACAAAAAAGAAAACTACAGGCCAATATCACTGATGAACATAGATGCAAAAATCCTTAACAAAATTCTAGCAAACAGAATCCAACAATATATTTAAAAGATCATACATCATGACCAATTGGGCTTTATCCCAGGGATACAGGATTCTTCAACATTTGTAAATCAATGTGATACACCACATTAACAAATTGAAAGATAGAAACCATATGATTATCTCAATAGATGCAGAGAAAGCCTTAGACAAAAGTCAACGTCCATTTATGCTTAAAAAAAAACCCTCCAGAAAGCAGGCATAGAAAGAACATATCTCAACATAATAAAAGCCATATATGATTCAGTTCAGTTCAGTCGTCCAATTGTGTCATATATGATAAACCCACAGCAAACATTATCTTCAATGGTGAAAATATTGAAAGCATTTCCCCTAAAGTCAGGAACAAGACAAGGGTCCCCACCTTCACCACTGCTATTCAACATAGTTTTGGAAGTTTTAGCCACAGCAATCAGAGAAGAAAAAGAAATAAAAGGAATCCAGATTGGAAAAGAAGAAGTAAAACTCTCACTGTTTGCAGATGACATGATCCTCTGCATAGAAAACCCTAAAGACTCCACCAGAAAATTACTAGAGCTAATCAATGAATATAGTAAAGTTGCAGGATATAAAATTAACACACAGAAATCCCTTGCATTCCTATACACTAACAATGAGAGAACAGAAAGAGAAATTAAGGAAACAATTCCATTTACCATTGCAATAAAATTAGAACAAAATACTTAGGAATAAATATACCTAAAGAAACAAAAGACCTATATATATAAAATTATAAAACACTGATGAAAGAAATTAAAGATGATACAACTAGATGGATAAATATACCATGTTCGTGGATCAGAAGAATNTACCATTGCAATAAAATTAGAACAAAATACTTAGGAATAAATATACCTAAAGAAACAAAAGACCTATATATATAAAATTATAAAACACTGATGAAAGAAATTAAAGATGATACAACTAGATGGATAAATATACCATGTTCGTGGATCAGAAGAATCAATATAGTGAAAACAAGTATACTACCCAAAGCAATCTATAGATTCGATGCAACCCCTATCAAGCAACCAATGGTATTTTTCAAAGAACTAGAACAAATAATTTCACAATTTGTATGGAAATACAAAAAACCTTGAAGAGCCAAAGCAATCTGGAGAAAGAAAAGTCATCAAGACAGTATGGTACTGACACAAAGACAGAAATATAGATCAATGGAACAAAAATAGAAAGCCTAGAGATAAATCCACGTACCTATGGACACCTTATCTTTGAGAAAGGAGGCACAAATATACAATGGAGAAAAGACAATCCTTTAACAAGTGGTGCTGGGAAAACTGGACAGCCACTTGTAACAGAATGCAACTAGAACACTTTCTAACACCCTACACAAAAATAAACTAAAAATGGATTAAAGATCTAAATGTCAGACCAGAAACCATAAAACTCCTAGAGGAAAACATAAGCAAAACACTCTCTGACATAAATCACAGCAGGATCCTCTATGACNATCTTGATTCCAGCTTGTGCTTCTTCCAGCCCAGCATTTCTCACAATGTACTCTGCATAGAAGTTAAACAAGCAGGGTGACAATATACAGCCTTGATGTACCCCTTTCCCAATTTGGAACCAGTCTGTTGTTCCATGTCCAGTTCTAACTCTTGCTTCTTGACCTGCATGCAGATTTCTCAGGAGGCAGGTCAGGTGGTCTGACTATGTGAATCACAACAAACTGTGGGAAATTCCTAAAGAGATGGGAATACCAGACCACCTGATCTTTCCCAGCATATACATATATAATAACTATGAATTGTATATATGAAATATGAATTATATATATGTGAAATGCATTGTGTCTCTATCATGTAGTATCAGCTTGCACTCAAAGTAGTTTTACCGATTTACCTTCTCGTCTGCAGCACATGAGCACTGAAATTATCAAGCTTTCTTGTTTTTGCAAATCTAATGTGTACATAATATATTCACCATATGACTTTATTTTGTTTTCCTCTCATTAGCAGTACATTTGAGCACCATTTCAAAAACGTATTAGCTCTTCAGGTTTCCTTTTCTGTGAACTGACTCTTCCTGTATTTTATTTTTCTGTAGGGTTCTTTACACTTGCTAATTGATTTGTAGGTCCTTCTATACATTCTGAGTACTTGTTACATTTTTGGTTATATGTGTTGCAAGTATCTTTTCCCAATCTGTGACTTCTCTTTTTTACTTTGTTTATTTTGTCTTTGAAGGCACATAAATGTTTAAATTTTAATGTAGTCAAAT
Source organism: Neotragus pygmaeus (assembly GCA_006410875.1). Lineage (NCBI taxonomy): Eukaryota > Metazoa > Chordata > Mammalia > Artiodactyla > Bovidae > Neotragus > Neotragus pygmaeus. The sequence goes on along the minus strand of SJYV01053654.1, from coordinate 1,162,287 downwards.
CTATCCATCTTTTTCCATCCTGTTTGTGTTTTTATGTGAATTGTTTAAGAAATCCTTTTAAACCCTGAGGTCATAAAGATATTCTCCTATATTTTCTTCTAAAAACGTTAAGTTCTTTGTTTGCATATTTTCCCATATTGATTCTAAAATTAATTTTTGTACAGAGTGAGAGGAAGAAGTCCAATTTTAACTTTTCTAGGTAGATAACAATTTTCCCAACACAACTGATAGAATTAACCATCATTTTTCTACTGCTTTGGAATGCTCCCTCTACCATGTTAGTTTCCATATAATTGGGAGTCTGTTTCTAGTCTCTCTATTCTGACCCATTGTTCCATTATCTAAACTTGTGCTGAGTACTACATTTTTTTCACTTATGAAAATTTTTAAATTTCATTAGAGTATTTAATTATTTAAATAATTAACACACTGATATAGGACAAAAAGTCTCCATCCCACATCTATCCCCATCCCACTTCTGAACAGACAGACACAGGCTTTTTATGTATATTCAAGCAAATATAAGCATATATTCCGACTTCCGTCTTTTTATACAAATGCCAATGTACCAAATACACAAGATTTTTCACCTGACGCTAGGTTCTAGAGACCTTTCCACGTCAGTACATTGAGAGTTTCCGCACTCTTTTGTAGTTTTATGATTTCCCTTGTGTAGAAATAACGTGTGTGACAAAGTTTTTAAAAGTCATTCACCTAGTGATGGACATTTGGATTGCTTCCAATCTTCTATTACAAATANGAGACCTTTCCACGTCAGTACATTGAGAGTTTCCGCACTCTTTTGTAGTTTTATGATTTCCCTTGTGTAGAAATAACGTATGTGACAAAGTTTTTAAAAGTCATTCACCTAGTGATGGACATTTGGATTGCTTCCAATCTTCTATTACAAATAACTCTGCATATGTCATTTCCTTTATGTACAAATCTATTTTTAGAGTAGATTCTTAGAAATGGAATTGCTAGGTCAGAGAATTTGATGGTTAATTTTATGTGTCAGCTTGACTGGGCGGAAGGATGCCCAGATATCTGGTAAAACACTATTTCTGGGTAGTTTGTGAGAACCTTTCCAGAATACTGGAGGTTAGCATTGGATTCCGGGGACTGAGTAAAGATGATGACCCTCAGGTCAGTGGACTGAGTAAAGATGATGACCCTCAGGTGATCACGTGCAGGTGGGAAAAACCCAATCCATTGAGGGCCCAATAGAATAAAAAGATGAAAGGGCAAATCCCCTCTCTCTCTTCTTGAGCTGAGGTGTCCATCTTTTCCTGTTCCTGGTTCTTTGGCCTTTGGACACTGAGACTTAAGCCAGTAGCCCCCTGGTCCATAGGTTTTCAGCCTGAAACTAGGAGTTACACCATCAGTTCCTCTGGTTCTCAGGCCTTTGGACTCAAACTGAATTATACCACTGGCTTTCCTGGTTCTCCAGCTTGCAGAGGGCCAAGGTTATGGGGCTTCTTGGCTTCCATAACCACACAAGTCAATTGGTATAATAAATCTCCATATATATATATATATATATGGAATTCCCCTGTAGCTCAGTCAGTAAAGAATCTGCCTGCAATGCAGGAGACCCGGGTTTGATTCCTAGGTGAGAAAGATTCCTTGGAGAAGGAAACGGCAACTCACTCTACTATCCTTGCCAGGAGGATCCCATGGACAGAGGAGCCTGGCAGGCTGCAGCCCATGGGGTCGCAAGAGTCGGACACGACTTAACGACTAAACCACCATATATATATACACGTAAATCACTTAGAGACTTACGTGTGCTGGCACCTGTGCTTAGTTGCCCAGTCATGTCCGATTCTGTGCAACCCCGTGGACTGCAGCACACCAGGCTTCCCTGTCCATCACCAACTCCTNGTGTGTGTGTGTGTGTGTTAATCACTCAGTCCTGTCTGACTCTGCACAACTTCATGAACTGCCAGGTTCCTCCGTCCATGGGATTCTCCAGGCAACAATACTGAAGTAGATTGCTATCAAATATATAAATAACACAACCTATCGGCTACTTTTACCTTAAAACCTGAAGTTTGTATTTGCCATTGGAAGAGTTGTAGCTGTGCATCTTTGTGAGGGACAGAGGAATGAGAGCTGAAATCAGAGAGAAGGGTGTAGCTCATGCAGGTGGATGTGGCTAACATGTGCAGTGAACTGGCAGCGTGTCTGAGGGGTGTGTACGGTACATTTGATGTATTTCTACTCAGCTTAAGTTCAGCTGATGCCATTTTTGTATTCACCCCATTTCTCATTGAGGAAATCACACATAAGCAAGCTCAAATTGTTCCCTTCTATCAATTGTTCCGGAACGAATTCACATTTTCAAAATAAGCATCAGAGCAGAACTGAGTGTAATTGTGCCTGGAGCAGATGGGAAAATCTCCCTAAAGGTGATGACGTGAAAATGTGTGAAGCAACAGAAAAGAGGGAAGAGAGCTAGGCGCAAAGAACAGTGTGCGTGCTCAGGGCGCCACGTGCGAAAGGGAATTTCACCTTTGGCAATTTTCTCAATGTGTGATTTTCTTATCTTAATCCCTTATACATATTTTTTTATTGTTTTGAAAATTCTTTTTCCTCATAGTAACAGTTCTAATTTGCCTTCTTTTCCAACACTTGATTTGTTATTGTTTATAATAGTGGGGGAAGTTGTTTGCCTCCATTTGATATCTAAAAAGCATCTCATGTGTGTTTTTGTTTCTGTGTAATTCACCAGATAAAATGACAACTTTGTGCACATTTCAAATGCCTTCATCTTAACAACTGAGCTGGCTTTGCCTTGGTGTCAAATATCACAGACAGTCCTTCCAGGTCCCAAATTAAGGGGGATTTACATTCTTGGAATGAGTAAAATTAATTCCATTTAAATACTTGCAATGAGTAAAACTGCAACTTTATGAATTCTAATCCAGGGATAATCATGTTTTTATTTTATCTGTATGCTCAATTATTGCAAATGTAGTGACTAAAATTACTGTTAGAGTTTTTGATTCAGTTAAAGAAATATTTCTCCCAGGGGTTTAATTTACTTAGTCTATTCAGTTCAGTTCAGTCGCTCAGTCTTATCTGACTCTTTGCGACCCCGTGGACTGCAGCACGCCAGGCCTTCCTGTCCATCACCAACTCCAGGAGCTTACCCAAACCCATTTCCATCTAGTCAGTGATGCCATCCAACCATCTCATTCTCTGTCGTCCCCTTCTCCTGCCCTCAATCTTTCCCAGCATCAGGGTCTTTTCNTTCTAATGAGGTGGATGAAACTGGAGCCAATTATACAGAGTGAAGTAAGTCAGAAAGAAAAACACCAATAAAGTATATTAACACATATATATGGAATTTATAAAGATGGTAACAATGACCCTAAATGTGAGATAGCAAAAGAGATACAGATGTAAAGAACAGACTTTTGGACTCTGGGAGAAGGCAAGAGGGGGATGATTTGAGAGAATGGGATTAAAACATGTGTATTATCATATGTTAAATAGATCGCCAATCCAGGCTCAAAGTATGAGACCGGGTGCTCAGGGATGGTGCCCTGGGATGACCCTGAGGGATGGAATAGGGAGGGAGATTGGAGGAGAGTTCAGGATGGGGAACACATGTACACCCATGGCTGATTCATGTGAATGTATGACAGAAACCACTACAATATTGTAACGTAATTGGCCTCCAATTAAAATAAGTTAATTTTTTTAAAAAAGATTGACCAGAGGTGCTTCAACACAAGATGAAAGAGAGATGCCATTTAGCACATTGCTATCCTGGAAAAAATAAACTACAAAGATCCAAGCACAAANCTACAATATTGTAACGTAATTGGCCTCCAATTAAAATAAGTTAATTTTTTTAAAAAAGATTGACCAGAGGTGCTTCAACACAAGATGAAAGAGAGATGCCATTTAGCACATTGCTATCCTGGAAAAAATAAACTACAAAGATCCAAGCACAAATAACTTTCTCTCAACCAATCATCTCAGCTTGAAAGAGAATGAAAAAAAAAAAAAAATCTTGACATAATAAGAGATGGAGATGAGCAGATGAACATTTAAAAGATTCAGAAGTTGACAACATCAGTATCATAGGTAAAATTCTTGGAGCACTACAGAGGTGAATAAGAAATTGTAGCAATGGGTCTGGAATTTTTCCAAGGAATTATATCAGCAGTGGTCTTCCCTGTTGTCTCAGGCATAAAGAATCCACCCTCAGTGCAGAAGATGCAGGGTCAATCCCTGAGTAGGGAAGATCCCCTGGAGAAGGAAATGGCAACTCACTCCAGTATTCTCACCTGGGAAATTCATCAACAGAGGAGCCTGGCAGGCTACAGTTCATGGGGTCACAAGAGTCAGACATGATTTAGCAACTAAACCACCACATCAGTAATACAATCATTACAGCACAGAATAACTATCTTTCCTATTTGTAATGTCGGGGTGACAATGGAGCATAACTTCTCTGTGAAGAGATGGGATACCAATAAATTTTAATTCCCCATAATATAATTTCTGTGAGGTAAATTGTCTCTTTCATCTTGGATCTATCCTTTCCTCCTTGTACATCAATAATGTATAACGTATGTATAGATTTTGAATGCCTTGTTGTAAATATTTTGGTTCCATTTAGCTTACTGGCCTCCTTTTTAAAAAAGCAGTCTTTGATGCAAAGTAGGTATGTTTTACAATACTACAGTCAATGGTGGGATAAGGCCAAAAGTCAACATTTCAATATTTTTTAAACAAAGAAAAAAAAAGGAAGAAAGAAGAAATAAGTAAACAGAGCTCAGTAGCTTTAGCTTCAATTATTTGGGAAAGGCAAAATAATTGGGGGAAAGTACATATACCTCCTTGGGCTTCTCTGGTGGCTCAATGGTAAAGAATCCACCTGCCAATGCAGGAGACAAGGGTTCCATCCTTGAGTCAGAACAATCCCTTGGAGGAGAAAATGGCAACCCACTATAGTATTTTCTTGCCTGGGAAACCTCATGAACAGAGGAGCCTGGCAGGCTACAGTTCAGGTTGGGGTCACAAAAGAGTTGGATACAACTTATCAACTAAACAACAACAACAAATACTAGTCTTCTTTCTGCTTTTTAAAAATTGGCTTTTATTATCTTTAGGGATAGGTTAGTGGAAAGACACTCAATGTGCCAAATGTGTAAATAAATAAACCTATTAGAATGTGGGTATGCATATCAGTTAAAAACAAACAACGTTTTTAAATGCAAACTCCTTTTCAGGTGAAATTACCTATGGTGGAAGAGTTACGGATACCTGGGATCAAAGATGCCTTCGTACTGTCTTGAAAAGATTTTTTTCTCCTGAAACATTACAAGATGGTTATAAATATTCTGAATCAGGTGAGTGACTTTTCAATACTATGGAAAAAGACCTTTTCCAAGAAGTCACTAACAGCATCCTCAGTTTTCCATCCAGGAGTTGTCTGTGTGCAGTCCTCACCACCCAGACCCCCAAACTCATCATCCCTGTGCTTTGTTCCTTTTTCAGTTGCTAAGTTGTGTCTGACTCTTTGCAACCCCGGGGACTGCAGCATGCCAGGCTTCCTTGTCCTTCACTATCTCAGACTCATGACTGTTGAATCAGTGATGCCATTCAACCATCTCTTTCTCTGTTGCCCCCATCTCCTCATGCCCTCCATCTTTTCGAGCATCGGAGTCTTTTCCAATGAGTTGGCTCTTTGCATCAGGTGGCCAAAGTATTGTAGCTTCAGCATCAGTCCTTCCAATGAATATTCAGAGTTGATTTCTTTTAGGATTGACTGGTTTGAGCTCATTGCTGTGCAAGGGACTCTTAAGAGTCTTTTCCAGCACCATAGTTCAAAAGCACCAATTTTTTGGTCCAATTTTCATGTCCATACATGACTATTGGAAAAACCATATCCTTGACTATATGGACCTTTGTTGGCAAAGTGATGTTTCTGCTTTTTAATATGCTGTCCAGGATTGTCATAGCTTCAGCTTTGGTTATAAGAGTACAAAGATATCTATTGTGTAATAGCCATTTTAAACTATTTCTAAAGTAGATTGTATTCTGTCTAAATGTGTTTTCAAAGTTCTATCACTTCAGAGCACACCTTTCAGCAGCACATCCCTGAATTCTTAGAATCTTGGAATGTTCTGCAGGTGACACCTTAAAAGGTTAGGACACTGATAGATGCTAAAGGCCTCCAGAAAATGTGAAGGAATTTGACACAGCAATGAAAGCTAGGGGGCTTGCAAAAAACCATCCCTGTTTCTCCATGATGCAGCTGATGATAGCCACCATCTGAAAAGACAGAGAAGCACCAAACTTGGCGGTACTCAAAGGTCATCTATTTAAGACATATTTGCCTTCTGTGTTTTCAATAACAGGTATCTATTTTGCTCCCTTGGCTGACAGTCTGCAAGAGTTTAAAGACTACATTGAAAACCTGCCTTTGATAGATGACCCAGAAATATTTGGAATGCATGAAAATGCCAACCTAGTTTACCAGGTATGTGGCCTTTCAACTTAAATGCATATTCATATTGTGTATATAAACCTGAAACATCCATAATCATCTCATTGGTTGTGTAAATTATAATCTTCTTAAATAAATAAATGTTTTACCTCAGCTTCAGCATTTGGTTCCAATTTAGCCACCTGTTGTCTCTGGATCTTTCACGGAATCCTAAGATTGTTAGGTATCTTCTTGTCACTGACCACCCCCTCACCTTTCAGCCTCTGCCTGGTCCATAATCTACCTGCTAGTCTTCTATAATATGGGGATTTGGATGGTAATCCAGACAGTCCTTTCTCTTTTGCTCCTCTCTCTCCATTCTGGGGATATTTATATCATATTATACAAGGATTTATGGATCCACAGATGAATAGGTTATAAAAATACAATAGCAAATATCCAAGGCAGATAAATCAAACGCTGCTCTTTGAAAGCATGGATCATTGATTTTGCTATTTGCAACAGCAGGTTGGACTTGGAGGGCATTATGCTGAGTGAAATAAGTCAGACAGAGAGAGAGAAATATTGTGTGATATCACTTATATGTAGAATCCAAAAAATATAACAAACTTGTGAAGATAACAAAAAAGAAGCAGACTCACAAATACAGAGAACAGACTAGTGGTCACCAACAAGGAAAAGAAAGAGGGGGAGCAAAACAAGGGTAAGAGATTAAGAAGTATAGACTATCAAGTATAAAATTAGAAAGCTATAAGGGCATATTGTACAACACAAGTAGGAAATATTTTATGATAACTATAAATGGTGTATAACCTTTAAAAATTATGAATCACTCTGCTGCACACCTGTAACATATAATCTTGTACATAACTATATCTCAATTTTTTTGACTCAACAGTTTTTTAAAATTTATTGAAGTGTAGTTGATTTACAATGTTAATTTCTTCTGTAGAGCAGTGACTCAGTTAAACATATATATATTATATTTCATATTCTTTTCTATTATGATTTGTCACAGGATATTAAATATAGTTTCCTGGCTATTATATCTTAATTTTAAAAAAATAATTTTAAATTTTTTAAATAAAAACAGTTCGTCAAGGTCATAGGACCAGATCACTAAAATCATGGCATCTGATCCCATCACTTCATGGCAAATAGAAGACAAAAAAGTGGAAGCAGTGACAGATTTTATTTTCTTGGACTCCAAAATCACTGCAGACAGTGACTACAGCCATGTAATTAAAAGACACTTGCTCCTTGGAAGAAAAGCTATGACAAACCTAGACAGCGTAGTAAAAAGTAGAGACATCACTTTGCCAACAAAGATCCGTATATTCAAAGCTATAGTTTTCCAGTAGTCATGTATGAAAGTGAGAGCTGGACCATAACAAAGGCTGAGAATTCATGCTTTTGAATTGTGGTGCTGGAGAAGACTCTTGAGAGTCCCTTGGACTGCAAGGAGATCAAGTCAGTCAATCTCAAAGGAAATCAGTCCTGGATATTCACTGAAAGGACTAATTCTGAGGCTCCAATACTTTGGCCACCTGATGAGAAGAGCTGACTCACTGGAAAAGACCCTGATTCTGGGAAAGATTGACGGGAAAAGGATAAGGGAGCAGCAGAGGATGAGATAGTTATATAGTGTCATCAATTCAATGGACACGATATTGAGCAAACTCTGGGAAATAGTAGAGGACAGAGGAGCCTGGCATGCTACAGGCCATGGGGTTGCAGAATTGGACATGACTTAGCAACAGAATAACAACAGCCTGACCACAACAGTAGGTCCAAAGAGCAAAATGGATAATTTCACTCCTCCAACACCCTCTGATGCCATGCCATTACTTAAGGGTAGTCCAAGCTCCTCAGCATGGCACTCAAGACTCCCCCATGACTGGTCCCTTCCAGATCCTTCCAGTTTCATTACTATCATGTTCTGGAATCTTTAGGTGAACCAAAGCCATGAAAAGAGGTATGTCCTTGGGGCCCTGGAATACTCTAAATATTGAAGACCACGTTGGCCTCATGAAGCTGAAGGGAATCACCTTCCTTTGCAATTGAAATTTTGTCTCTACAAATAAGAGACAAATTAGAGGGTAAAATCAACCTAGATATCAAGGAACATGTACAAAACAACTGTGGAACTTCTCAATGATCCAAAACCTCTCTGCCCTAAAAATTGGTTTGCTATTCAGTGAAGGGCTTCCCTGGTGGCTCAGATGGTAAAAGAATCTGCCTGCAATGCGGGAGACCTGGATTCAATTCCTGGGTTGGGATGATCCCCTGGAGGAAAGCATGGCAACCCACTCCAGTACTCTTGCCTGGAGCATCCCCATGGACAGAGGAGCCTGGGCTAGCGTCCATGGGTCACAAAGAGTTGGGCATGACTGAACAACTAAGCACAGCACATTCAGTCAAGAGTTGGAATATCTCATTTTTCCTGAATCTGCTTTCAGGAGGAAAAAGAGGTGGCCAAACCTAGTCAATATTCAGTCATCTGACTGTTTGCTCTAGAGTGGGTAGATGTGGAGGTGAGAGAAGAGAGAGAAGAGTGTGGAAATGGTAGACTTGCTGCATTCAATAAGCCAGGACTTTGGGAAGGAGCAGCGTTCTTGGCAATGTATACCTGTGAATGTAGTTTTTTGTGTTTTCCATCAGTTCTGAATGACTGAGAATGAGACAGTAGGCATGTGGTGAGGTCCCAGGTATATTTTTCTGTCCAGCCTCCTTTCCTTCATTTTTCTGGCACAGTGCGCACCTGACTCCTACCTCTTTCCTTTGGGACAACTTCCACTTCCTCAGTCTGTTAGATTCTGGTAAAACCTCCAACCACTCTTTGCCTTCACAGAGGTGGGCATGTGACCCAGGCATCACAGCATCACCCAGCTACTGGACCTGGTCCAGGGAGCAGGCCCATGGCCCATGCTAGGAGAATGAGAGTCCTTTCCTGAGACATGATATATAGATGCTGGACTGGGAGAGGGCTGTCTTTCCTCTGGAATGACTGACTAAGATGCTGCATATCTGCAGCATTCTGTCCCCTTGTCCCTGATGCCCTGACCCCTTCTCCCTACCACATGAAGAAGGTCATCTTCCACAGGAAAGAATGAGAGAAACAACCAGACATGAACAGGAGAGAGACTGCTAGATCCATCCATGCCTGAAACCCACATGACTTGAGTTCTCTTCTTCCCAGCTATATATGCCTACATATCCCTTCTTTTTGATTTAGTTGATTTAGGTTAGATAATTCTGTCTCATCAATAGAGTCTTAATTCAAAAAATATCAATGATTCCTTCCTTGGCTCAGCAAACTACACTTACAAAGGTGTATACTAGAGACCAGTAAAGAAAGCTGGGCCTGTCTGTTCTAAATGTTTCAAGACTTTTGACTAACCAAGAAGTCAAGAACTAAAACAGTGTATGTGCTCAGTCATGTCCAACACTTTGTGGCCCCATGGACTGTAGCCCACCAGGCTTCTCTGTCCATGGAATTCTCCAGGCAAGAGTATTGGAATGGTGTACTATTTCCTCCTCCAGGGAATCTTTCCAACCTAGGAATCGAACCCACATCTCTTGCATTTTCTGCACTTGCAGGTGAATTCTTTACCACTACCAACACCTGGGAAGCACAAACTAAAACAGAAAAGTCACTATTAAATGGTTGGCACTGAGCAAGGAAATCAAACTATTTAACTATAGCATTAAGTAAATAACATTACAGTTGTTTAGGACCTAATGAACATGTCAAAGTAATGTTTGAAAGAAGATCTGTCATGTAAAATATAATTTTTACAATCAAGATCTGTAATTCTAGGTTCTGAATTCTTTTCTTGGGTAAGTGAATGAAGAATGTTATGACCAGTATAAAGAAAACCTCTAAGAGATTCCAACAAATATACATGAGAAGTTACCATTTTTCTGAATAAAGGAAAAATCTAGAAAAATTAACAATATTTAACTGATCTTGGAATAGAAATTTCTAAGCATAAAATCAAAGGAAAAATAAATCACATTAGAAAGAGCCAGTGGAGACTTCCCTGGTAGTCAGATGGCTAATTCAGGGGTGAGGCAGGTAAACTAAAGTTATAAATATTTCTTAAAAGCAAAATCATGAATAATTTTTCTTTTTACTTTTCTGTGTTTTCTAAGTTTTTAATAATGTTCTATAATACTTTTCTAATTGAGGTAACATTATTTAAATTAAAGTATGTTCTAACCCTGAATTCTCATTATTCCTTCCTCACTTTCATAATTGCCTTTTAAAGAATTAGCCAAAAATTGTTTAACCATTTTTTATTGTGGTAAAACATATAACATAAAATTTATCATTTTAACCATTTCTAATATGATTAAAAGACAGTTTCATTAAAGTGTTATTCAACTAGAAATGTTGTAACTCTAACACCACAGATGAAATACTATCCATTTCCAATAAGCATATTTTACCAACTCTGTCTTCAACATAAAAAAATAAAATGCCCTTGGTTTTGGCAACAGCTCTTATTTCTGTAATAAACTGTATGTGCTGCAAAATTATTTTTTTGAGAACTTGGGTCCTCACTGTTCTGTTTCTTCTCACCATTATAGTACAAGGAGACCAACACTTTGATCAACACTATACTTGAGGTTCAACCAAGGTCCTCTTCTGGTGGAGAGGGAAAGAGCAACGATGAAATTGTCCAAGAACTTGTTGCTTCTGTCCGGACTAGAGTTCCAGGTAGTAAATAATTGTTGGCTTATGTGGGTAATAGGACTTTTAGAAATAAACTCAAAAAGCTGAGTGATAGGCAGGTGACCAAATCTGCTTATTATGAAGAATTTTTTCTTTATGTAGAGGGAGAGCTCTTTCAATGTAGAGGCCTCTATTTACAGATTAGAAGCCTGCAGCCCCTGAAGCCTGCAGCCCCTTGACATCTCAACTGCCAGAAGCATGAAGAGAACGTTGGTTTCTAGTCCAATATAACTTTAAACAGACTTTTTTCTGAGCTTCCTAATGTCTCTAGACCTGTACTGTCCAAGACAGTAGCCACTAGCCACATGTGGCTACTTAAACTTTAAAATTCATTTCCTCAGTTGCACTAGTCACATTTCAAGTGCTGCCATATTGGACAATGCAGATGGAGAACATTTCCATCATCATAAAATATTCTTTTGGACAGTGCTGTTCTAGAATCCGTTTCACTTTTTTTTCCAACAAGAGAAGTGCCTGCATATATGCTAAGTCATTTCAGTTATGTCCGTCTCTTTGCGACCCTATGGACTGTAGCCCGCCAGGCTCCTCTGTCTATAGGATTCTCCAGGCAAGAACACTGGAGTGGGTTACCATACCCTCCTCCAGGGGAGCTTCCTGACTCAGGGATCAAAGCTGCATCTCTTATGTCTCCTGCATTGGCAGGTAGGCCCTTTACTATTAATGCCACCTGGGAAGTGAGAAGTAGAAAAGAATAATTTATTATTCCACTTCATTTTCTGGTGAGCTAAGGAATCTTCCTGAATGATCACAGAGATCCACTTTCACACTTTTCTTAGAGCGACTATAGATTTAGATGTCTTAATCTATTGTTCATGGTTGGAAATGTCATTATAGGAAAAAGAAAGATGAGGCAGAAAAAAAGAGAGTGACTATAAAAGTAAATTGTGCTTCTGTCTCGATTCACAATACTCTGATGCTGAGTGTATGGGTTACCCCCCCACCCACATCAAGCAATTCTCAAACTCTCTGGACACCAACTGGATGTCCTACAACTCAGTTATGACATTAACTATCCAGAGTTGGCACAAATCCCACAAGTTAAGGGCTTAACCCCATAAGACAGTCCACACTTTAAATGTCAACTCCAAGTCCTCAGGTTGTGACCTTTATTTCTGACCAACCAGCCATAGATCAAGGATTCCCACAAGCCCCTTCTCTGGTTCAGTAATTTTCTAAACTGGCTCACAGGACTCAGGGAAACAGTTAATTACATTTACCAGATTATTTTAAAGGATATTATAAAGGATAAAGATAAGCAACAAGATAAAGAGATACATAAGACAAAGTCCAGAAGAGCCCCAAGGACAGGAGATTTTGTCCCTGAGGAGTCAGGGTGCACCACCCTCCTGGCACATGGATGTGTTCACCAACCCAGAAACTCTCCAAACCCCTTCAGTTCGGTTTTTATAGAAGCTTCCATACATGGGCATGATTGGTTAAATCATTGGCCTTTAATAAGTAACTAAACTTCCAGCCCCTCCCCTCTCTCAGGATGTCAGAGAGTAAAGCTACAGTGTCCAAATCTCTAATCACACAGTTAGTTTGCCTGACAACCACCCCTCATCTTTAGGGTCAGTACTAGAGTCACCTACTTAACATAAACTCAGGTGTGGTTGAAAGGGGCTTGTTATCAATAATAAAAGATGCCCCTTTCACCTTTATTGATCAAGAGCTATTTCAGGAGTTGGGGTCAAAAACCAATAATTATATAAGAGATGCTCCTATCACTCTTATCAATGAGGAAATTATAAGGGTTTTAGGCACTCTGGCCAGAAGATGGAGACAAAGACCAAAATGCATATTTCTTATTACATCATAGTAGCACACCCAGGTGGTGCAGGGATCAAGAATCCACCTGCCAGTACAGAAGACTCAGGTTCAATCCGTGGGTCGGGACGACCCCTGGAGTAAGAAATGGCAATCCACTCCAGTATTCTTGCGTGAAAAACTCAACTTCAGAGGAGCCTGGGGGGCTACAGTCTGAATTGGCCACAACTGAGCATGCATGCACGCAATCACACTAAGCTTTACCAATATTCCTGAAGTGGAAGTCGCTCAGTTGCATCCAACTTGTTGGAACCCCATGGACTGTAACCTCTGTCCATGGAATTCTCCAGGCAAGAATACTGGAGTGGGTAGCCATTCCCTTCTCTGGGGGAACTTCTCGACCCTGGGATCAAACCCAGATCTCCCGCATTGCAGGCAGATTCTTTACCATCCGAGCCACCAGCGAATTCCCCCCAATACTCTAAAGGCCCCCCCGCCAAAAAAAAGACCTATGTGACCTCAGATGCCAGTTATGTTCCTCCTAAAACAAAAGAATCTCTTCTTGAGTAGAGCGTTCTACAGATATCAAAGCAACTGAATTATTTTAGAAAGCATTTTTTAATAAACAGGAGATGGAGAACTGGGTAGAAGAAGAGATGAAGATGGATGGATGGATGGGTAGATGGATGAATAGATGAATGGACAGTAAAGGTTCTTGTTTCATAGAGTTCCATTGACACCTAGGAGGTATTTCTCTCCATGCTTCATGAAATTCGTACTTTTGCTGTGAAATGATAAGCAATGCCATCTGTTGAGACTGAGGGGACAGGGGTACAGCTGGCTCAACAAGAGAATTGAGATTCGGAATAGCCCAAGGAGATAGACAGAAGGAGAAGAGCAGGGGCCTGTAACCACAGCCCTGGGACCCAAGAGCTTGCACTGACCCGCACTGCTGTGTGATTTCTCTACAGCAGCCAAAATGAGTGGTTAGAAGGAACTTAAAGTACATAGCTCAGAACCACTCATCTTCTCATGCTTTGCTCAAGTGTGTCAGGAGAATGCAGGTCCTTCTTTGTTCAGAGCTTATATGAGCCCCCACGGGGTGGATTATAGGAAAAGAGAAGAGCACAATTTTTCATCCAGTTTGAACCGTGGACTCATTTCAGAATCCAGTCAGTCCCTTTGAACAACAGTGAGATAAATGCCAAGTCTCTTCTCTCTCAGGGGGTGTCCTGCCCCCAGCCCTTCCGCTCCTAGATGCCTAGATGCAACGTGGAGGGCTTCCCCAGTGGCTCAGTGGTAAAGAATCTGCCTGCAAAGCAGGAGACAGAAACGTGGGTTCAACCCCTGGGTCAGGAAGATGCCCTGGAGAAGGAAATGGCACCCCACTCCAGTAATCTTGCCCAGAAAATCCCATGGACAGAGGAGCCGGGTGGGCTAAAGTTCATGGGGTCACAGAGAGTCAGATAAGACTGAGTGACTAGATGCAACATGGGTGTGCAGGGAAGAGTGAGGCTTACATACACAAGGCAGAGGAGACAACTTGAGACCCCTGGCACCTCTGGTCTCAAGGATGTCCCTTGTCTACCATGTAGCATTTGCCCTTGAAGTGTGCACAGCCTGACTCCCTTTCAAATTGGGCCCAGGGACAAGAGAAGTTGGCTTTAAGAAAGCTTAAGATAAGTGCAATGTTATAAGGAAAGAAATCAATGATAATCCATCTGATGAATCTGCCGTGTGTATTTCAGAAATTCTGGAGATGGAAAATGCTTCTGAGAGCCTTTTCGTCAAGGATCCTCAAGGACGCCTTAACTCCTTGACCACTGTTCTTGGACAGGAAGTGGACCGGTTTAACAATCTGCTGAGGCTAATACACGTATGAGTGCTCACTGCCATCCTTGCTCTTGGGGATCAAAGTGTTGTGGAGCGTGTATAACAATGTGAAGTTTCCATTCCCATCGCTTGAACATCTCCATGTAGATGTGCTAACAACCCTTCAAGCCCAACTTGTCTAAACCTTAATTCACCCTCCTCTCACTAATCTGTGTTCCCCTTCTCTAATAATGGCTTATGACTGCAGGGCATTACAAACCCTTCATCATCCTAACTTGCACCCTTAGAATTTGATTGACGCTTTAGGAATTTGACCAGGGACCTAAGCACTCAGTTAAGAGATTCAAATTCAGTGCTTGTTCCCAGTGGCTGCTTGCATGCTAAGTCGCTTCAGTCCTGTCCTACTCTGTGGGACCCCATGGACTGTAACCTACCAGACTCCTCTGTCCATGAGATTCTCCAGGCAAGAACCCTGGAGTAGGTTGCTGTGCCCTCCTCCAGGGGATCTTCCTGATCCAGGGATAGAACCTACGTCTCTTATGTCTAACCTGCATTGAGAGGAGAGTTCTTTACCACTAGCACCACCTGTGAAGCCCAATGTCTAGTTAGCATTTAATACCATAGTCTTTGTGAAGACTGGCCCGTAAAACACCTGCATTAGGATCCACTATGCTGTGTGTTCCAAGTATAAATTCCCTGATTCCACTCCAGACCTACCGAGTGAGGATTCTTGAGTAATTCCTGCAAATGTGAATTTTAAATGAACACCCCCAGACAATGTCGTTGCAACTAAAATTTGAGAATAACTATTTAAACTTTTGCGTTATGCTCAGGAATACTTTCCAAAGGCCCTTGACTTTGTAATGATGGCTACAGGACTTCCTGGTTTCTCTGTGCATGACTTTAATAAGGGAAACAGAGACTTACTATTGAGCAGTAACAGGGGAAGTTTTACTGCCGAGCAGGGAACCAAACACCTGGCACAGGATTAAGGCTCAGCGATAAGACTGGAGAGGACAGCCACAGTAGATTTTTTTTTTAGTGTGAAGGAACTTTATTTTTATTTTTGGCTGTGTTGTGTCTTTGTTGCTGCTTGTGGGCTTTCTCTAGTTGTAATGCATGGGCTTCTCATCACAACAGCTTCTCGTGCAGAGCATGGGCTCGACACATGGGCTGCAGGAGTTGTGGCATGTGGGCTCAGTGGTTTCAGTTCCTGAGCTCTAGAGCACAAGCTCAGTAGTTGTGGTTGACAGGTTTAGTTTCCCTGTGACATGTGGGATCTTCCCAGACCAGGGATTGAACCCATGTCCTCTGCATTGGCAGGTAGATTCTTAACCACTGGCCCACCAGGGAAGCACTAGGGTAGATAAGACTTACTATTCCCTATTAGGAAATCAAGTCTCCAAATGTTTCTGGTTGTCTGACAATACCCAGGCTCGTGGGATGGGGGAGAGGGGAAACTAGGTCAGCTGAATAAGTGACATCTTCACCTTGGGTCTACTAGGTAAACAGCAGGTCTACTGGAAGGCCAGCTAGTCAGGTCAGAGCTTATCACCTTTTCAGTTCAGTCACTCAGCCATGTCCAAGTTTTTGTGACCCCATGGACTGCAGCACACCAGGCTTCCCTGTCCATCACCAACTCCCGGAGCCTGCTCAAACTCATGTCCATCGAGTCAGTGATGCCATTCAACCATCTCATCCTCTGTCATCCCATTCTCCTCCTGCCTTCTTTTGCCCAGCATCAGGGTCTTTTCTAGTAAATCAATTCTTCACATCAGGTGGCCAAAGTATGGGAGCTTCCAATGAATATTCAGGATTGATTTCCTTTAGGATTGACTGGTTTGATCTCCTTGCTATCCAAGGGACTCTGAAGAGTCTTCTCCAACACCACACTTCAAAAGCATCAATTCTTTGGTGCTCAGCTTTCTTTATAGTCCAACTCTCACACCCATACATGACGACTGGAAAACCATAGGTTTGACTAAACAGACCTTTGTTGGCAAAGTGATGTCTCTGCTTTTTAATATGCTGTGTAGGTTTGTCACAGTTTTTCTTCCAAGGAGCAAACATCTTTTAATTTCATGGCTAAAGTCATCATCTGCAGTGATTTTGGAGCCCAAGAAAATAAAGTCTCTCACTGTTTCCATTGTGTCCCCATCTATTTGCCATGAAGTGATGTGACCGGATACTATGATCTTAGTTTTTTGAATACTGAGTTTTAAGCCAGTTTTTTCACTCTCCTCTTTCACCTTCATCAAGAGGCTCTTTAGTTCCTCTTCACTTTCTGCCATAAGGGTGGTGTCATCTGAGTATCTGAGGTTATTGATATTTCTTGCTACAATCTTGATTCTAGCTTGTGCTTCATCCAGTCTGGCATTTCACATGATATACTCTTGCATATAAGTTAAGTAAGCAAGGGGACATTACCTTCTACATTGAGTGAAGCAGGGTATAGATTAAACTGCTGTGATAAAGATTCCCAAATGCAGTGGCCAAAACAAGGTTGGAATTCATTTCCCTCTCTGTGAAGAGCCCAGAGGAAGCCCTGCCTAAGGCAAGTAGTTACTCTCGCTTTGTGAGTTTAACCAGGAATCCCACTGGATGGCTGGCTCTTCCAGCCTTAGCGGGTGACTTCCACCTTTGGTACTAAGTGGGCTGTTCCAAGTGTTCATTTTTGCCAGCCACTGAGACAGGGGAAAGAGGGCCAAGGGAGAGCAGCTTCCTCATAAAATTGTCACATGGAAGTGGCATATATCATTTTTTCTTACATCCCTTTAGCCGAAACTTGATCGCATGGCAGCACTCCAGCTGCAAGTGTTCCTGGGCAATGTTGTCTCTGTGTTGGATTGTTCTGTGCCCAGCTAAAGCTAATGTGGTTGTGGCTGTTGTTTAGTCGTTCAGTCATCTCTGACTTTTTTGCGACCCCGTGGACTGTAGCCTGCCAGGCTCCTCTGTCCACTGGATTTCCCAGGCAAGAATACTGGAGTGGGTTGCCATTTCCTTCTCCAGGGGATCTTTCCAACCTAGGGATTGAACCCACATCTGCTTGGCAAGTGGATTGTTCACAGGAAGAAGAAGAGATGGATGCTGCTCATCTCTGGCCTCTCCCACCTCATGCATGGTCACCCACTCAAGGATGGATGAGTCCAAATGTCACTTCCTCATAAAGTTTTCCTGGAATACCTGTCCTTCCCTCCACCACCAGATGACAGGGCCCCCTTCTCAGGTGTTTGTGTCTGTCACTGTATTTGTACAACATACCACCTTGCTTTGTAATTACTCCTCCATGAATATAGCTCCCTCAACAGACAATGAACTTGAAGACAAAGGGACTGGTTTTCATAATACCAAACATAATTCATATCTGTTTGGGGGCTTCCTGGGTGGCTCAGATGGTAGATAATCTGCTTGCAATGCAACAGACCTGGGTTTGATCCCTGTTTTGGGATGATCCCCTGGAGAAGGGAATGGCTACCCACTCTAATATTCTTGACTGGAAAATTCCATGGACAGAAGAGCCTGATGAACTACAGTCCATGGGGTCACAAAGAGTCAGACACAACTGAGTGACTAACACTTTCATCTCTGTCTCCCCAGTGCCTGACACATCCTAAATCTTCCATGAATATTTGAACATGCAAGTGAGCTAATGTGGCTCTCAGGAACAAAGTGATCCCTTCTAGTCAAACAGTAGTGTCCACCACTAATGGAAGAATTCACCTAATAAAAGCAGAAGAAAGAGGGGCCCAGGGAGAAGCAGGCTGCAAGGCAATCAGGAGTCAGAGCTGAGCACTCCCATTAGAGGGAGGGTAGTGGGCACCATGGGGTGCTGGGCCTGCCCCAGAGAGCTCCCTCATCCTGACCCCTGCCCACTCCTGCCTGGCTCTGGCTGTGTCGCAGCCTCACCTTCACTTCACCCAGCGAACAGCAAGGTTGCACTGTGGCGGCAACAAGAAAGGCCAAGGGAGGGTGGGAGCATCCGGGGCTTTGGGCTGCCATCTTGGTGAGCTCACCGGCCTCCTGATGGTACAGGACCCTGAGACCAGGCAGGTCCTGGGAGAGATGAGGTCCCTCAGGGATGTAGGCTCCTAGATATAAGGGAGAAAGATCTGAAGTGCATTCTTCTCCCTGAACATGACTACTTGTCAGCCGCTGCCTCTGGGAGAACTGGCAGCAATGTGACCTCTGTCTGCTTTCCACTGATCTAGACAGCACTGGAGGCCTGGTCCTTGCAGCGATCTGACTCAAGTGTTCTCCACGCATCTTAGATACGTCTTCTGCTACCTTCTTCCATTTTGGGTGTCTAAGGCTGAGTGGTGTTTTGGCCCTGGCTAAAGGCTCTTTTCCTCTGCTCTGCTACATGTGATTCCTTAGATCCTAAGGGCATAGCTACTTAAAATTCCTCTTTTCTAGCACTGTCTCTTGTGAAAAGAGATGAGAAGAGGGGAAAAACTCCATGAAGGAATAGAAGGATGACTAGCCCTGTCTTATCCGCATGTCACCTTGTCTCTAGAACTATTTACATGTGGTCCTAGGACTTGGGCTTCCTAGGTGGCACTAGTGGTAAAGAACCCGCCTGCCAATGCAGGAGAAGTAAAAGATGCAGTTTCCATCCCTAGATCAGGACAATCCCCTAGAGCAGGGCAAGGCAACCCACTCCAGTATTCTAGCCTGGAGAATCCCACGGACAAGAGAAGCCTGGTGGGCTACAGTCCATGGGTTCTCAAAGAATCGGACACTTTCATCAACATAAATTTGCCCTCTAACATCTTCCTGTAATATTTCCCCTGTATATGGCAGCAGTTTTCACAAAACTGGAACCCACGAGAGCCATATACAAATCTATGTTGTTGTTTAGTCGCTAAGTCATGTCTGACTCCTTTGAGACCCTATGGACTATATAGCCTGCCAGGCTCCTCTGTCCATGGGACTTCCCGGGCAAGAATACTGGAGTGGGTTGCTATTTCCTTCTCCAGGAGATCTTGTGGACCAGAGATTGAACCCATATCTCCTGCACTGGCAGGCAGATTCTTTACTGCTGAGCCACTGGGAAATCCCTATACAAATCTATACACCCCGCCTTTATCTTTAGCCTGGTAACAGATATTGCTTTGTATTTCCCATGGCTGCTGCTGGCCCAGTGTCTCCCAGGACTACTGCCAGCCTCTGTCTTTTGTTGAGATGAGGGGAGGATAAGGAGTGTACCTTTAAAGAAGTATTTCCAGTGTAAGGAAGTTCTCTGGTATCAACTGAAAGATTGGTCTCATCTAAGAATCTCCCCTTCCTGCAATAACTGCTGGGGCTGCAGGCACCCTCTGGATAGAGTTGGAGGTACTTCCTATGACCCCAACCCCCTCCGGTTCCCAGATCACTAACCGTAAGGCTCATTCTTCCTTCAGCCTGGAGGAGAGCTGGACAGTGGCATTTCTCAAAATGCTTGGGGGATATTTCTCCACCTTCCCTTCTCCACCCACTTCACTGTATCATGCTACTAACTGCCTAAACCATGCCCACTCTGAGGTCTTACACCTCTATGTCACAAGTTGTAAAAAGTGCATGAAGATTGGAAGGTCTGACCCAGCAGAGGGTCTGCAAAGAGGATGCAAACCACCAAGCAGGCCCTTCAGCCCAAGGCAATACCTGCCACCACGAACGAGGGTCATTCCCACCTGATAACAACATCAGTGAAGGGCACCAATCCTTTCTTGTTCTTTCAGACCTCTCTCGATACACTCAACAAAGCCATTGCTGGGTTGGTGGTGATGTCTGAAGAAATGGAAAAGGTGTATAACAGTTTCCTCAACAACCAGGTTCCCTCTCTGTGGTCCAATACCGCCTACCCATCCCTGAAGCCTCTAGGATCTTGGGTCAAAGACCTTATTCTGAGGACTGCATTTGTGGACGTAAGAAAATTTACTTCTTTGGGGTCTGATCAATCTGACAACATGGTTGACCCTAGGGTCCTTAGGAAGCCCTCACTAACTGAAATATTGACAACCATTGAAGGATCATCTGAATCCAAAGAAACAGAAAATTCTGGAATAGCATCATTTTGAAAATCTTGCACTGATTATAGTGTAGTTTGCCCTGTGTCCTTATCCCCACTTTTCATTTTAATTCCAGGCCATCCTTGGGGTTCAGATCTCGTTCATGGGACCCCCATCATGAGGTACAGAACCGTGACATGGGTCCAAGTGGCCAGGCATGACCTTGCTGTTATCTCCCTTTTCTGGAATCTCCATAATAACCAGGTTCTGGGTTTATGGTCAGCCTGGTAGGTGAGGAAGGGGGACAGGACAGGCAGTAAAAATGGGGCCTAAGTGATAACTTAGGATCGGTTTAGATTCTGCCTCCTAAGAGACCCTCCGAAATATAACTTTGATTTAAATGACAGTTGCTATCTCAGAAAAAAAAAAAGTACATTATAATATAATGTTTCTCCTTTAGCTGTGGCTCAAAAGAGGACAGCCCAAGTCCTTCTGGATCTCTGGTTTCTTCTTTCCTCAAGGATTTCTAACAGGTATCATTGCTTTCCCTAGAAAAATCCCCATAGGAAAAGATCGATAAGTGTGTGATGAGTTGTGCTGGGTTTCTGGGAACTTGGAAAATGGCATGACTGATGATGGCCTAAACCAAGGGGAATTGATTATATGGCAGCCCAACAAAGCCCTCTTCTTCCTCGCTTGCAGAGGAAAAGAATGGCAGAAGTAGCAGGCATTCCCCCAACAACTTAATCCCCACTGCTCTCAGTTTACAAGTCTAAACGCTGCTTCCCTGAGAATGCACACCTGCCCCAAGTCCCCATGGGACCCATGCTCAGGACACCACCTGCTCTCCAATTTCTTTGGCTCCAACTCTGAGCAGCTTCCTTCTCTCTAAAAAAATACTTTTGCTCTTCCCCCAGTAGGCACTAAGGCCTCTGGGCTCCTAGATGCTAATTTTGTTGTTGTTTAGTCTCCAAGTCCTGTCCAAATCTTTGCAACCAGTGGACTATAGCCCCCCAGGCACCTCTGTTCATGGGATTTCCCAGGCAAGAAGTACTAGAATGGGTTGCCATTTCCTTCTCCAGGAGATCTTCATGACCCAGAGATTGAACTTGCATCTGCTGCATCTCCTGTATTGGCAGGTGGATTCTTTACCGCTGAGCCACCAGGGAAGCCCTAGATGCTAATTAGCCCAGCTCTTAATCTGTCTCATCCTGAGTCCCTCATACACAGCCCAGAAACAGTCCATACAGGACAAGCTAAGAAAGATGTTACAAGTTGTGAAGACTGGGCTCTGAAACGCCCTTGCTGGCTTGTCTCCCCATTGGCAGAGCAGTGCACTTTAGACTTGGCCCTCCCTCTCTTTCCCACCAGGACCAAAATTCATACATGCTTTGACTCCACTCCTCTCAGTAATTCAGAGTAAGATGTTAATGGTTGGGTCTTCTGGATGGAGAGGAAGCTCTTTAATGCTAGAGCATCCTGGTCCAGGCAAGTGGAAGCTATGCTTGGATAATAGCAACTCAGCTTTCTGGCTTTTGTATTCACAGGAACTCTTCAAAATCACGCTCGGAAATACAATTTGCCTATAGATGAGCTGAGCTTCAAGTACAACATGGTTCCTGTCTATCGGGATCAAGCCACAGTCATAGAAGCTGCCAAGACAGTGCAGTTTGGACAAGAACTGCCGATGGACACAGAGGTACTGTCCTCGTGACCGTTGTTAAAGCACAGTAGCTTCTATCTACTGTCATCAGGATCTCAAGCAATCTCCCCTCCTTCACCTCTTCCACTATCCATTTGCAGGAGTGGGAGAGGGAAGGATGGGTCTAGACCTCCAAGCATGCACGCATGCGTGCATGAATGCATACTAAGTCACTTCAGTCGTGTCAGACTCCCAAGACAAGCTCCCAATTACTAGTGACTGGATGGCAACCTCCTAAATTAGTCTGATCTGTAGAAATATATTTTACATCAATACTGCTTATTTCTTTAGATACTTACAGTAACTTTCTCATTCATGTGGAGGCAATATTTGTTGTCTAGTCACTAAGTCGTGTCCAAATCTGTGCAACCCCATGGACTATAGCCTGCCAGGCTCCTCTGTCCATGGGACTTCCCGGGCAAGAATACTGGAGTGTGTTGCTATTCCCTCCTCCAGGGGATATGCCCAACCCAGGGACTGAGCCCATGTCTCCCACATTGGCAGGCGAATTCGTTACTGCTGAGCCACCAGAGGAGGCAATGTAGCAAGAGGTTGAAAACCAGAGTTTCAGCATCAGGCAGGCCTGGGTATATTCTGCCCTCCCGTCTCCCCAGCTGTGTGTGCCAGAGCAATGATTAACATGTCTGCACCTCAGTGTTCACATCTGCAAAATAGGGCTCGTACCACCAACTTCAGAGTTGTAGTACATTGTCAATGAAACTGCAGGTGTCACGTGGCCACCGTGTAGTGCACTCATGGTATATAACTATTATCAGAAGTTAAACCTTCCTGCCTCATTCACTCAGCTGTCTCCTAGCAGAACTGATACGCTAACTTCACACATCATGTAACTGTAACTACATTACATCACCAGTAGGAATGCACGAAGGAAGCAGTTCAGGCTCTTTGCTCACATGTTTTACTCCCTCTAGAATAGAGATTCTTGAAGTGTGATCCCCAGACCAGCAGCATCAGCATCACCTGGGCACTTTTGGAAATGCACTTATTTACAAAACAGAAAACAGACCCACAGATGTAGAAAGGAAACTATGGTTACCAAAGTGGGGAGAGGGGAGGAGGGATAAATTAAGAGGTTGGGATTAAGACATAGAAACTGCTATAGGTAAAACAGATAAGAAATAAAGACCTACTGTGTGGCACAGGGAACTATACTCAATAATTTGTAATTATCTGTAAGGAAAAAGAATTTGAAAAAGAATATATATATATATATATATATATACAAGTATATGAGGCTTCCTCAATGGCTCAGTGGGTAAAAAATCTGCCTGCAACGCAGGAGACACAGGAGATGCAGTTTTGATCCCTGAGTCAGGAAGATCCCCTGGAGGAGGAAATGGCATCCCATTCCAGTATTCTTGTCTGGAAAACTCCATGGACAGAGGAGCCTTGCGGGCTACTGGCCAAAGGGTCACAAAGAGTCAGACACAACTGAGTAACTAAACACATACACGTATACAAGTAGATACACACATGTACATATACATATATGTATAACTGAATCGTTGTGCCTGAAACTAACACAACATACCTAAATTTAAAAAAAAAAAAAGTAAAGTAAATTACCATTTATTTATGGGTCCCAAGGATCCATTCCAGACAAAATCAGAAACTCTGGACTGGGATCCAGAAATCCATATTTTAATAAGTCCTCCAGGGGGTTCTTAGCCCCTCAAGTTTGAGAACCCCTACTGTAGAATATCTCGACCCAGATTGCAGGTTAGAATCATCTTTGGAGCTTTAAAAACATCCTGATGCCCAGACCACATCAAGTTGCATCAGAATCACCCCAATGACATCAATCATCTACTTGTTAAAGCTCCCTGGGTACTTCCAGCATACAGCCAGGGCTGAGACTCACTGCTGCCCGTCTGAGCTGCCTGCCTCCAAAGTGCTGAGATATTAATGGGGCAGGGGAGCCTCCAGAGCACCTGTCCATCCCAGTGGGGTTTATAAATGTCATTTTCTATGTGTGCTATGACATCAAAGACCTGTTCCAGATTGCTTTTGCTAAGAATGTGTTCACTAGCCGGTCAGTGTAGATGGGGTAAGTGACTTTTAGTGACTTTGCTTAAAATATCATAGTATTAATAGGAATTTCTCCTGGATAATTTAATCAGTATCCAGCCCACTCAGATCTGCTTGATCTAGTCTTTGCTCTGATTAGCAAAAATACACAAAGGTAAGATTAATCCCATATTCATGGATTACTCTACAAAATATTGTAATTCCCCATACCTCTTAATTGCCTGTATCTTAAAATGACAGTGAAGGAGTTTATGTCTTTAAGAACATTTGTTTTAGCATCAAAATTTTTTTATCTTAAAAGTATTAACATGTAAAAGTAGAGAGGAAATCAATTTAGAAATGCGCTTGCTGTTATTTTGAGACATTTCTTAGCCAGGAGAGTGTCGCAGGCCCAGGTCAGGAATAATGAGTCTGCAGGAGGGCAGGACAATACCCACATGAAAGCCTTCATCCAGGCCATCCTGGATGTTGGCCCTGCTCTGTGCCTGGGATGCTGTATCTGCCACATAGGCCAACTGATAGACAGAAGTTCACAGTAACTACCAGTGTCTCTGCCTTCCAGCCACACAGTACACACATGTCTCCTCATGGGTCATGTACAGTGAACCATAGCGATGCCTGGGAATCTCTGCCTCCTGTAGAGACTGCAGATTGTATAGTCAGCCCATCTCTTGGTCCTCCCAGAAAACACAGCAAGAGACTGTTAGACAACTTGAGTTCTGTTGCCAACAACAGGGCCACTGTCAGCCGAGTGCCGCCTTCATGCCATTTAGGAAAAGGCACCCCTCTTGGAGGTGTGTGCAGATGACTCCTACACACAGCCTGACAAGCACATGGCAGGATGGTTTCAGCTTCCACTCAGGCAAACCTGCACAAGTGTATATGGCAGCCCCGATAACAGGAAGGCCCACTGTACCACGCTGTACCCATGGGACAAACTACAGAATGCTAGAAAGTAAAGTCCAACCAAAAAGAGCTTATCATCCTTTGATTCACTATAAAACATACCACTTAAAACCACACTGCCTAGTCCTCTGTCTGCAGGTGTGAAGCTCCAATTGTAAAAAGATCTAGGGCCCCAGGACTGGCCAGATTCACTCAGTGTTTGAGGAAGGAGACACAAAGCTCATACCTGGCAGAAACTAGACACTAGTGATGACATCTAATCACAGGACATTGAGGGATAGGGTCTCTGTCTCTGTCTCTTTCTCTCACAAAATTTCTTTTAAAAAGTTCTCCATAAGCATTCTGCAAATATTGTCACAGATATATAATCTATCGTCTGGAAGAACACTCAGATCTTTGCAAGGCCTTGCTAAAAATAACAGATGATAATCACAGCCCTCTTGGCCACTTCCCATGAGAAAGGGAAAATCCTAACATCATGGTATCAGAGACTGAAGCCCATCAGTGGGTTTCCTTGGGGTACCATGTACCAGACAGCCTCGTGGAGTGTGAACAGTATGAGATTTGGTGACAAACTGAAAAGCAAACTATTTCACCTTTTGGAGCCTTGGCATTTTCCTCTCTAAGATGTGAGGGATAAGAGAATCTCTAGAATAGTTCTTCAAACTGACTGAGGATGTGGATTAGGAGGGGGCCCAAGAGGGCGACCCCTCCTGCTCTTCTCACCTCTGAACGTCTGTGCATCTTTCAGTTGCCCTCTCCTGAGGATGGCGTTCTTGTCCATGGGATGTTCATGGATGCTTCTCGATGGGATAATAAGGACATGGTGATAGAAGACGCACTCCCAGGACAGATGAATCCAATGCTGCCTGTGGTGCATTTTGAACCACGACAAAATTATGAGCCAAGCCCAACACTCTACCACTCCCCACTTTATAAGACAGGGGCTCGAGCAGGAACCCTCTCAACCACAGGTAAGGACATTCTTATATGGGCATATACATAATGACTAAATGCAGACTGCAATCAAAATCCACACGCTTTGTTGTAATGTACAAAAGGTGATCTTGGGTCAATTAGCCAGGCTTAAAATAAGGCCGCTTATAACATACAAATTTATCAATGCTGTAAATTCTATTCATTTTAATGCTGAGTATAGATTAATATTATAAAGCCAATGCTTGCTTCTATTAATCTGGTGGTGGTAATGAGTCGAAAATAGCTTATTGAGCAACATCTCCTAATTTCAAAATGATAGACTGAGTAGACACTGAAACATTGAGACTCAGCATAGAAAGAGAGTTTAAAATAAATAAATGAATGCCATGGTACCAAAGGGGAAATCTTAGTAGTCCTGAAACTGAGATACAGCCCTGAAAAAAAGGAACTGGATCTATAAAAAGCCATTACCAACAGATAAGCTGAAAGACTGAATGCAGATAGCTAAAGAGTGAGCCAAGAGAATGCACTGAGGAAATCCCTAAAAATACAGCTCAAAGCAATTGTTTTTTAAAAGGTAACACTGTGGAAAGAGTCAAAATTTCCAACATTTATCTAGTAGGTAATCTGTAAAGAGAAGAGAGAAAAATGAAAGAGCAATAATATTGGAAAAAGTGGCTGATAATTTCCCAGAACCGAAGAAACACTCGAGCCCTCAGGTTAAGAGAGCTCACAAAGTAGAAGAGGTAATTTTTTTAAATACAACAAGCCAATAAACAATCAAATGTTAAAAGAAACCTAGATATATCAAAGTGATACTTACGATTATCAGAAAGAAAATTTTCAAAGAGATAAAATTATTAATAGGCTGGAAATAAAATTTCAGAAAATGAGAACCAGATTGACTTCAGACATGTCTCATTATCCACAGTGCATATAAAAGAAAATAGAGACACCTCTTCAAAGTGTTGAAGATAAACAACCTTAAACTAGAATGGCAAATGCAACCAGATTATCATCTGAAAGGAAAGCTGTAATAACAACTGTCTTGAACATACAAAGTCTCTAAATTAATCACTACTGATCCTCTATTTAAAACTCACACACAGAGTTAAATCTTTAATATTTGATGATAGAAATGGATTTATAATAACTTGGAACTAAATTTCCAAATGGCAGAAATATGGGATGGGGGAACAGGGCAAAAAGAACTAAAACAGTTGTTCTCATTTCGATGGAGGATGTGTAGACACTGATGATATTTATTTTTCTCAGTTAAAGGAGGTCCTCTCAGGGCAAGGTACAGAATAGAACTAAGGCAGCCACTCATGTCACATGATCTACCACGCCCCTGGCAAGTCTAACACACATTATTCAAAGTTTTTTTTTTTTAATTAATATGGTATTTACAAGTTTTTGTAGGGACATATGCTTTATTTCTCTTGGATAAGTATCTAGGAATGGAACCTACTCATGCAGTAGGTATATGTTTAACGTTTTAAGATACAGCCAAAATGTTTTCCAAAGCTACCACAGCACTTAACATCCCCACCAGCAGTATATGGGGGTTCTAGATCCTCCAGATCCTCACCACCATTTAGTATGATCAGTCCTTTTAATTTTAGATGATAGATGACAGACAGATAGCTTAATGATAGATAGAATATAGTGGTATCTAATTTTCATTTCCCTAATGACTAGTGACAGTAACCATCTTTTCTAGTGCTTATTTACATCTTCTCAGATGTGTCTGTTCCAATCTTTTGCCCATTTTTTAACCGAGTCATTTCTCCTTTTATTTATTACTGGCTAAAATTCCAACAGGAACTCTGTGCTTTTCAGGAAGAGGATGACAATGCACTGGCACAAGAGTCAATGAACAGATCAAATTTTGTACTTGTTAGACAGCCCAGAAACACACTGTGCATATGGGGAACTTGACATGTAATAGCAGCATCATTTAAAATTGGTCAGGAAGAGGGAGATTATTCCATAAATGATCCTGGGACAACTGGTTATGCCAAACTAAGATCTTTACCTCATCTAACTACAAAAATTAAGTCACAAAGGGACTTAATCATCATTAAAATTTTAAATTATTAACCTAAATGAAATAATGGCTCTAAGCAGTAATTGAGCTTCCCTGGTGGCTCAGTGGTAAAAAAAAAATCCTCATGCCAATGAAGGAGATGAGAAGATCCCCTGGAGAAGGGAATGCCATCCCACTCTAGTATTCTTGCCTAGAGAATTCCATGGACAGAGGAGCTCAATAGACTATAGTCCGTGGGGTCACAAAGGAGTCAGACATAACTTGGTGATTAAACAAGTAATAATTAGCTTCTATGGATATTCCTTTCAAAAAAAGACAACCAGACACGAGGCGTTTCCTGATGGCAGTGCACACCACTTAGGAAGTATTCTTGCCAAAACACCTCAACCCTGAACGTGATCACACCCCTAGATCTAACCACTCTTACAGAAATAGGGGAACATGTGTAAAATCACCAAAGGGACACTGTCAGCAAAAGCCAGGCTCCGGGAAACCTTAAGGGACACACAGCCTGGTTGTTCCAACAAATATATTACAAAGAAGTGGCAAAAGAAACACAGAGGGAAACTACCACAGAAAGAGATCCAAGAGATCCATCACTGTTGCAAGGCATGGACCTTATTTGTATCTCAAACCAAACAAATGGTTACTATACATACATCTACTGTAATACTGCTATAAAGTTACTCAAGCACTCGCCAAGGCACGTGCAGGGAATGACATACAAAGATAAGGAGAGGGGAGATGTAGGCATTTTCTGCTGGGGACACCCCCAGTCTCCCCAGCTTCCAGGCAGATGAAGTTTGCTGTGAATACCAGAAATAGCAGCACCCATCTTGAGGGCAAGGCTCTCTTCTTCTCATCCTGGTCTTGGTCCCCTCACACAGGCCTATGATGAAGAAACTGCAAAACTGATCTCTTACTTCAGATGTCTCAGAGCTGAGGACAAACTACCTGTGACTCAGGACCCCAGTGTCTGCCTGCTGGGTGGAACAAAGAGTAGATGGATGGATGGATGGAGACAAGCCGATGGACAAATGGATGGGTGAATAGAGAAATGGATGGATGACTGGAGGGAGACAAGCATATGGACAACTGGATGGATGGGCAGATGGATAGATGGATGGATGGATGGATGGACAGACAAGCAGATGGACAAACGGATGGATGGATGGATGGACAAGCAGATAGATAGATGGGTGGGTGGGTGGATCGATGGATGGATTGATGGATGGAAAAGCAGATGGACAAATGGATGGATGGATGGATGGACAGACAAGCAGATGGACAAATGGATGGATGCCTAACCTACCAACCACATCCCCTGAGTCTCACTAAAAGCTCAGGCCTCAATCCTAGTGCAATGCTCAGAGACACTGAAGGGAGGTTGAAACATAATGTCTAAGGTTGTACAAGGTCTAAACTGGACAGGTCTTAAAGGATCATATGTTCTAACATCTTCATTTTATGGAGCATAAAGCTGAAATCCACAGAGGATTGTTGCCTCTTTAGAGGCACAGACAGGTCTGGAACCCAGATGTCTTGATTCCTGGTACCATGATTTTTATATTAAGGGATTGTTCTTTAACACTTTTTTCCTTGTATCCTTAACTAGGTCATTCAACCAACTTTGTGGTGACCGTACTCTTACCCTCCAAGCGGTCCAAAGATTACTGGATTGCCAAAGGATCGGCTTTGCTCTGCCAGCTAAATGAGTGAAAACATGCCACCTCTGTGCTGAAAAAGAACCAGACCAGAGATCTTTCCCTAATGGGGAGAAAATTCTGTATAACTTACAAATAAGCAAAAGGGGTTTACTTGTGATCTGGCGTAAATGCAGCAAGTGTGGCTTTTATTTCTTTTATAACCTAGAATAAAGCATTTGAATTCTTTCTTTCTGCTGTTGATTTAAACTCTGATGTGAAAGCAGTGGGTTTAACCCTCACATTTTAAGCCTGCTCCCCCTCCCCCATGTGAGAGGCAGCTTCCCATTTGTAAGGAGTTGGGCCCAGCATGAAGGAGCAGAGAGGGGTTGGGCAGAGTCAGAGCCCAGGACTTCCTCATCTATCAGGGCTTCCTTCCTCTTTACACGAATATGAAAGGCCCAGTGTACATGTTAGTCACATGGCCCTAGGTCCTTCCATTTCTAGACCAAATTAAGAGCCTAGTGCATGAGATCTGGGCCCACAGTGACATTCCTCCACCCTGCGGGACTGCATTACAATTCTTAGAAGAGCCTGTGGTGCTCTCAGGAAAGGGCAAGTCGTTCCTACCCAAGTACAGAGGAATTTTCCACTTTAGGATAAAACTACTGGGCTTCCCTGGTGGCTCAGATGCTAAAGATGGCTCAGATGCTAAATATGGCTCAGATGCCTGCAAAGCAAGAGACCCAGGTTGACCCCTGGGTCAGGAAGATCCCCTAGAGAAGGAAGTGGCTCCCTACTCCACTATTCTTGCCTGGAGAATCCCATGAACAGAGGAGCATAGCGGACTACAGTCCATAGGGTTGCAGAGTCAGACACGACTGAGCCACTAACATTTTCAAGTGAAAACTGGCCAAGTCCCCCCAGGTGCACGGGCGCCCCTGCCACCTCAGAGGTTGCTGGGCCAGTGCTGACATGGAGCAGCCACTTTGGGGTGGTTTGGTTTTTTTAATTTTTACTCATTTGGCTGTGCTGGACCTTCATTGCTGTGCACAGGCTTTCTCTAGTTGCGGCGGGTGGGGGCTAGTTTTGGTTGCTGTTGTGTGGGCTTCTTCTTGTGGTGGTTTCTCTTGTTGCAGAGCACAGACTCCAAGCATGTGGGCTTCAGAAGTTGTAGCACACAGCCTCAGTAGCTGTGGCATTCAGGCTTAGTTGCTCTCTGGCATGCGGAATTTTCCCAGACCAGGGATCAAACCCACGTCCCTGAACCCATGTCCCCTGCATTGGCAGGTGGATTCTTATCCACTGAACCACCACAGAAATCCAACCACTGTGTTTTGCAAACCATTTTGCCAGTAGAATCTGTTGCTTCCTTGCCTTAATATGAGCCAAGAACTTGGGTATCACTCAGCTAGGAGGTCCTAATATGAGACAAGAACTTGGGTACCACTCCGCTAGGATGTGGACCTCTGGAGAAAGCCATGACACCCGCTTAACAGGAAGTTGAAAGAACAGGATCAGCCACAGTAATCCTTCCCTCCTGTTTATCTCCCCCTCTTCCACCTTCATATTGAAAACCAGAGACATCACTTTGCCAACAAAGGCCAATCTAGTCAAAGCTATGGTTTTTGCAGTAGTCATGTACGGATGTGAGAGTTGGAGGCTTAGCACCAAAGAACTGATGCTTTCAAACTGTGGTGCTGGAGAACACTCTTGGGAGGCCCTTGGAGAGCAAGGAGATCAAATCAGTCAATCCTAAAGGAAATCAACCCTGAATATCCATTGGAAGACTGATGCTGAAGCTCCAATACTTTGATCACCTGATGCGAAGAGCTGACTCATTGAAAAGACCCTGATGTTGGGAAAGAACTGAAGGCTGGAGAAAAAGGGGATGACAGAGGATGAGATGGTTGGATGGCATCACGGACTCTGTGGACATGACTTTGAGCAAACTCCAGGAGGTAGTGAAGGACAGGGAAGCCTGGTGTGCTGCAGTCTATGGAGTGGCAAAGAGTCAGACACGATGGAGCGACTGAACAGCAACAACAACCCCACCTTCATCCCCCTACCTACCAAAGTTAAGAACAGACTCAAGTCACTAAGAAGCAAGGAACATCACTTATATCAGTGCAGAAATCAGCAACTCCTCTTGGTGCTTCAAGAAGGAAGACGTGCTTCTTAAGCTATGGGAGTGGCTGCAACTGCAGAAGTCAGATGGTTGACATTAGAGAGCTGAGCAGCTATAATCTGAGATCAGGAAGCTGCAGAAAACTGTGCCAACCTCATGCAGAGCCTATCCACTGCACACACTTGTGTCTGCTGGAGCCAGCACATAACTGCCGCCACTATTGAAGAAAACAGTCTTCTGCCCCTTTCAGCTTCTGAATCTCCCTCAGTGTTTTTCTCATGAGAAGACTCTTGATCACAGCAGCAAAGGTATCTGTGAAAGTTCAACCCTCCCACCCCAGCCCTTCCACAGAGAGCCCGGAGTGGAGCAAAGGTGGGATATGGGTCCTGATTGCCATCACAGCACTCTTTCTGTGGGACCCCCATTCCCAGGCCTGGAAATGACAAAGAATGAACCCACAGAAAGTCTCTGGGACTCACAGACTTAGAAAATAAACTTACAGTTGCCAAGGAGACAAGGATAGGGAGTTTACAATGGACATGTACACACAACTATATTCAGAATGGGTAACCAACAAGGACATGTATAGCACATGCAACTCAATTTTATGTGGCAGCCTGGATGGGAGTGGGGTTTAGGGGAGAATGGATACACATACATCTGGCTGAGTCTTTTCGCTGAACACCTGAAACTACCACAACATTGTTAATAAGCTATGCTGCTGCTGCTGCTGCTGCTGCTGCTAAGTTGCTTCAGTCGTGTCTGACTCTGTGCAACCCCCCCAAGCCCACCAGGCTTCCCTCTCCCTGGGATTCTCCAGGCAAGAACACTGGAGTGGGTTGCCATTTCCTTCTCCAATGNTCAAAAGCAGAGACATTACTTTGCCGACTAAGGTCCATCTCGTCAAGGCTATGGTTTTTCCTGTGGTCATGTATGGATGTGAGAGTTGGACTGTCAAGAAGGCTGAGCACCAAAGAATTGATGCTTTTGAACTGTGGTGTTGGAGAAGACTCTTGAGAGTCCCTTGGACTGCAAAGAGATCCAACCAGTCCATTCTGAAGGAGATCAACCCTGGGATTTCTTTGAAAGGAATGATGCTAAAGCTGAAACCGCAGTATTTTGGCCACCTCATGCGCAGAGTTGACTCATTGGAAAAGGCTGATGCTGAGAGGGATTGGGGGCAGGAGGAGAAGGGGACGATCGAGGATGAGATGGCTGGATGGCATCACGGACTCGATGGATGTGAGTCTGAGTGAACTCCGAGAGATGGTGGTGAACAGGGAGGCCTGGCGTGCTGTGATTCATGGGGTCACAAAGAGTCGGACATGACTGAGCAACTAAACTGAACTGAACTGAATAGGTTTCCTACATCCCGGCCTTTTTACTCCAGTCACAAGAGAACCAAATGGTACAGGTGCTAAGACTAGCAGGACGACTCTCCCCCAGCTCTCTGCTTCTTGCTTCAAGGATTATTAAAATTAGGTTACTCAAACTTGCCAATCATCAGCATCTGGGCAATGTCAGGCAAGGACCCTGACCACACACACAGGCACCACCAAGCCAGTATGATTCCTCCCTGGCTCTCTGGCTCTCTCCCTGATCCCAGCATGGTGGTATGAACACCATGCAGCCATCTCAGGTCAAGACAGTAGGAGCCAAGAAGCCCATGACTTCAGGCTCACCTGGCCCTTTCAGCTCAGCTCAGGTGTAACATGCCCAACGCTTGCATGGCCACCTTGAAACAAAAGACCTCAGTCTGAGAAGGTAATAAACAGGTCAGTGTATGCCTCCGTCAGTGAAGGATGGTTAAATTTAATCTGGATTCCCCTCCATCAGAGTGGACAGAAGACCACCCCCCACCCACCCTGCCCCAGGACTGTGAGGAACAGGAAAGGCTGCTCCCTAACGGTGGGGACACTCACCCCAACCACAGCCTTGAACCTCTGCCTAAGCAAATAAGACTCACATATCTGGACTGCTGCTCACCCGCACTTAACGGGGTGAGGACCCATCAGGGGATGGGGTTCTGGCCAGCCCAGTTGCCTCACTTCTCTTCCAGTCGTACCCACTGGTCGCTAAACTGCCGAAAGCCCTGCATCTGCTGCGGCCACCTCCACTTCTTCTGGAACTTTCCTGGTGCTTTCCCTGGCAGGTGGGCACTTCTGGGCAGAGACACGAGAGGCAGCAACAGTGAGCGCCCCTTAGACCCAGTTTCCGGTACTAGCTCTTCAGGTTGGGCACTTCCGTAGCCAAGATAGCAGAAGAGGCAATGGGTTTCTGGAGAGGAAGGGCAAGGGATTGAAGGACGGTCCCACAACATGATGCCCTCCCACACCTTTAAGGCTCAGGACCTCACAAAGGCAGATAATGTGAAAGTTTAAGAAGTCTGGGGAGGCAGGGGTCTGAAAGCCACCTGGAGGAGAAGAGACCACTTTTGAAGCTTTGTTTTTCCTTCATACGCTATCACTGTATTCTCTCCAGATCCCCTAGCTCTGGGGAAGAAATGTAAGATTCCTTGTTAACTGTTTATAATTACTGCATTTGCCTAGCAATGGATCACCACCATCTAGAAAGTCACTGAAGATTACAGCATTTAAAGAGGGATGAAAAATATTTAAATGCTATTTACTTAGGACAACTGAAGTGGCCCTTAACCCTGTTAATCCCTCCTGAATCCCTGTAAGGGCCCTGCTCATGAAGAGGCTCTTTAACACCCACAGAGCCCTGCCCAGACTCAAGTGTCATATGCTCAGAATCATCCTTAAGGATTATCACATGGCTGCCAAGAAGGGGAAGAAGGAAGGCAGTCTCTCCACAGCCGCTGCCCTGGGCCCCCTCACCCACCCCTTCACTGTGGGTGTCTCCCTGGCTCTGGGTCTCTTCTCCCTGAAGAGAAGCGTCTTTGGAGACCTCATGCTCCCTTGTGGCCTCACCTAAGAGAACTCCAGACAAGATCAAAACTGAAAACTCTTTGATGCAACATTCATAGAGCACAGTCAGGACAGCTGCTGCAGCCACATATACCAAACTCCCCCGGATCACATGAGAGGAGAACCCAGGTCTTTGCACTGGATCTCACAGACTCTGATAGAATTAGGGGTGGGGGCATTGAATGGATCTGTTGCAGGAAGGGGGACCCCTTCTAGGGCCTGTGAATGGTTGTCTAGTACCCAGAAATGAATTACCCCAAGGAGACTCATGAGCTGACAAAGCGAGAGATTTTATTGGAAAGGGTGCCCCGGTGGAGAGCAGTAGGGTAAGGGAATCCAGGAGAACTGCTCAGCTCCTGGCTCGAAGTCGTGGGTTTTATGGTGATGGGATTAGCTTCCAGGTTGTCTTTGGCCAATCATTCTGACTTAGAGTTCTTCTTGGTAGTGCATGCCTTGCTCAGCTAAGGTGGATGCCAGTGAGAGGGATTCTGGGAGGTGATAGGACGTGTGATGTCTCCCTTTGACCTTTCCCGAACTCTTCTGGTTAGTGGTGGTTTATTAGTTCCATGTTCCTTAACAGAACCTCCTGTCATAAAATAACTCACGCAAATGATTACCATGGTGCCTGGCCAGGGTGGGAGGTTTCAGTCAGCGTGCTTCCCCTAACAGAGCCCGGCAGGGGAAACTGCAGGAACAAAGAGGAAGGGGCTGGAGAGCTAAAAGTAGGAGAAGAAAAGGCAGAAAGAGAAGGGCGGTACAAGCAAAGGTTCGGAATTGTCTCCTGACTTTGATGAGCTGCATCACCTTCAGTTTTTTCACCAGTAAAGGAGAAGAAACCACCACCTCAGAGGTTGGTTTTGTTACAGAGTCCAAGCCTGCTCTGGTCCCCACATGAAAGGCCAATAAATCTGAGACAAGGAAGGGACTTTATTCCAGAGCCAGATGACCGAAAAGATGGTAGGTCAGAACCTCAAAATAACCATCTTGTTGGGGCCTGAATGCCAGGTTCTTTTGTGGATCAGAGATAGGGGGAGGTGAGAAAACAAAGTAAAAATATCATTTAATTCCTGCAAATATCTCCTAGAATGGCAAGCCTCAGATATGGGGATGTGTTAGTTTCACTTCCTTACAGTCATTTCATGGGTGGTATGAAATGGAACATCTCCTGTCATATCAACAAAGATGTCATATCTATCTGTGATTCTGGCCTCCCAAAATGTGAATTTCTGGGCCACTAAGTGGGCAGACAGGGGCACCGGGTGCTGCACATTTGCCACACAAAGAATTCAAGAATGTCACAGTCCTTCACAGGTGGATGGGATAAAGTTATCTCCCTGAGGCAGGTCATTAGGCATGCCGATATAACAGAAGCGGCAAGGTAAGGGTTAAAGACACAGAAGCAGATCCGATATAAATTCAAAATTAACCCTTCCTGGTTACAGTTTTAAGGATTGAGAGTCTGTGTGAACCAGTCAGCACCAATCAATCCATAAATATTCCTTCCTCCTCTGGGAAGTGTGAGCAGCCCCGAATGATAGGACTGGTTATTAGCCCTCATTGTGTGTCAGACTCTCATGGACAGATTTTTAAAATATTGACTCCTGAGCTCTCTTCCCTCAGGGGCAGGTGTCAGGGTTAGAGGCAGATTTAAGGAGTCGGGGAGCAAGTAGCAATACACACACACACACACACTCACACACTCTGACAACCCAAAGAGAGAGTGGCAAATCCCAGCCTTGCCAGTCAGCCTGGGGTCAGAGGTTGAGAAATGATCAGAGGGTCCAACCCACTCTGCTTTGCCCAAGCACTCAGTCCAGGGGGTGCGGAAAGATCCACGGATTCTGTTCAGCTCTGGCTCTCCCCACAGAGCTGAAGGAGACTAGGAGAGAAAGATGGCTGGAGACCTGGGGCCGGATTTTCTCAGCACGGGAAGGAGAGGAGAGGGCACTGCGGACAATGAAAAGGAAGAGCATTAGCAAAGGTGGAGAGGCAACGGCAGGGACAGGAGGCTTCTGAGGCAGAATATCAGAGGCGGAACCTGGGGAAACAGGGCGTCAGCATGAGGAGAGCAACAAGAAACCCTGAAGGCTTCTGGGTAAGAGACACTTGCAAGATCAGTCCCACAGAAAGGTAGGAGGAGTGACCGGAAGACAATGACCTTAGGAACAAAGGGGGCAAATCCAGGAGAGGTTTCACTAGAAGCAGCTAGAGGCCTGGTGATGGTGGAAAATGAGAAGTCCTAGGTGAGGGCTTTTGTAAACTAGAAAGTACTGTGTGAGGAACTGTTGTTACTGATGCACCGAGAGAGGTCGGGGTGAGACGAGCCCAGGATGTAGCCAAGCTTTCCCGCTGAGGGAGACCCAGAGAATCCTGGCTCCTAAGATGGAAAGTGGATTCCCAAGGAGGAACTTCTGGAGTGAGGGGATAGCGGAGGACCTGGTCTGAGACAACATGAGGTGAAGGTGGGTCTTCCGAAGAGAAGGAGGGCACCTGGAGAAGGGCAGGCATCAGGCAGACACCACAGCTGGATCCCGCCTCCCTCCCCTCAGCCCAGCCAAGGGCTGGCGTTTTCTTCCTGGAGTCCTCGCACCACAGCTGGGGACTCTGCCAGGAGGGGGCGCTGGTGACCACGATCTGGAGGCAGTGAGCCAGGAACGGAAGTGCGCTACAGGCTAAATGAACTGTGTTCCTCAAAATTCACATGCTGAAGCCCTAACCCCT
The DNA here is from genome assembly GCA_006410875.1 of Neotragus pygmaeus. Taxonomy (NCBI): domain Eukaryota; kingdom Metazoa; phylum Chordata; class Mammalia; order Artiodactyla; family Bovidae; genus Neotragus; species Neotragus pygmaeus. The sequence goes on along the minus strand of SJYV01053654.1, from coordinate 1,124,404 downwards.
GAAGCTCAAAATAGGACTGTGTGCAGAGACAAGAATTTTAAAGAGGAGATTAAGTTAAAATGAGACCTCTAGAGTGGGTCCTAGGCCAATCTGACTGGTGTCCTTAGAAGAGGAAATGTGGACACAGGGACACCAGAACTATACTGAGGAAAGGCCACTTGGGGATAGTGAGAAGGTGGCCATCTGCAAGCCCAAGAGAGAGGCCTCAGGAGAAGCCAAAACTGCCGACCCCTTGATCCTGGATTCCAACCTCCAGAACCATGATGAAATTAATTTCCACTGCTGAAGTCACCCGGTCTGTGGTGTTTTGTTATGGCAGCCCAGTCAGACCTACAGAGGTGGGTGGCAAGGGCCACCCGGTGCCCACAGGGACTGGACATGGGCTGAGACTAGCAGGGTGGCCAGCATGGGGCGGCAGCATTGCTGAGAGTGGGGGACCCTGGCCTCCTGAATTCTTTACATGAGGGTCCCCCGGGCAGGAGGCTGAAGTGAAGTGAAGTCGCTCAGTCGTGTCCGACTCTTTGCGACCCCGTGGACTTTGGCCTACCAGGCTTCTCTGTCCATGGGATTCTCCAGGCAAGAATAATGGAGTGGGTTATCATTTCCTTCTCCAGGGGATCTTCCCGACCCAGGGATCAAACCAGGGTCTCCCGCATCGGAGGCAGACCCTTTAACCTCTGAGCCACCCGGGCAGGAGGCTGACTCTGCATAAAAAATGAGAAATAAACAGACCTGGAGGGACGAAACAGCTCAGAGAAAGAGATGGGGCTTTGCTGATGTCTCAGAGATGGGTCTGCAGGCGCTCCTGCAACTCTGCCCCACCACCCACCACCATCCACCATCACCCTCCACCTTACTTTATGACTGACTCCACCACATGCCTCCCTAAAATTTCACAAATGTCCAGGTCAAAGACAGAGCGTTGAGCTGAATTACCCCGCCTGGGACCCAGGACCACAGAACAGAATTACCTTCACCTTCGTGTCTTCCCCAAGCTCTGGAACAAAAGGCCACTCACTGGAGCCTCTGCTGCCAAAAGTGCTCCACCGGCCAACTTGTCTGACAGTCCCAGCCACATGGGGGTGCCAGCTGACCCAGGGGCCAAGAGGTTGCTTAATGGCCTGTTGCTGGGGCCCTTGGAACCCCTTGGACACCTCTCGCTCTGGTGCCCAGGTAGGCCCATGGGGCACTTGGCTCCCTTAACTGCTCCCCAACTGGGACTGAAGCACAGGAAGGTTATTTGTTGATGGGTCGTCCTGCGGGGGAATGTTCTACTTCTCAGCCTTCCCACCACAGAACATGGAAAACTGCTGTTGCCCATGAAATGCCCTGTGGTGAGAAAAACGATCAGAAATGCGGCAGCACTTGTGGCCCTCCAACACACCCCCCAAACATGCCCAAGGACCAAGAGGCAATGCTGCCAACTCTCTCCCTCTGTCCAACCCAGAAGTTCGGAGAGCTGCAATGAGGCCACAGCGTGCAATAAGCAGTGTCTCAGAGATGAGGACTGGGGATCAGAGCCAGGCAGTGCGCTGCCCTGAGCCAAACAGCTAAGGAGATACCGAGTCCCAGCCTTCCACCTCGGAGTCCAGTGTTGAAAGTCCTGACCATTCTGTGTAAACTGAGCACCTCAAAGATCCCAGCTCCTTTCTGCCCTAGGTATACTTATAAATGCACAATAAAATCCTCCATTTAGCAGAAGCCACCATAGCTGGAAACCTCAACCTGAATTTCATATCGCTTTTTTCTTTTTCAATAAAAAGCCTCAAAGATCAACCAGACAAGCTTACAGTGGCATCTTAAAATAAGTATTTTCAAGGGGTGGATCCTGGGATTTGTATTCTTCCATTTCAGTCTTTGATGCTCAGAACTGACATGATCTTCCGAGGTCACTATGTCCCCTTCTGTGACAGTTGGCACACTAATGTCCTAAATAGCTAATTAAATTGCAGCATACCATCCTCTGATCCAGGAAAAAAGCTTAGATGGATTGTTATTATCTCCACTTGAAAATGGAAAACAGGTAAAGCAGGTTCAGGACTTCACACACAACGCAGCAGCAAAGCAGAATCTAAATCCAGGCAGCTTGGCCCCAGGGTCTATGCCATTTTGACAACAGAATACTTAAGAGCCAGAGACCAGGAAAGCAAATGAAGGTCCATCCATACTCTCCCTTGTCCCCAAGTCCACTGCGATAAGAAGCAGAGGAAATTTAGAACCTGGGGAGCCTGAGGGTGTATTTAGAGGCCAAGGTACTGGGCTCTACTGCATTCTTGGGTCCAATCATAGTCTAGGAACCCAAGATTAAAGAGGGGCAACTGATTCAGAGCTTCCCAGGTGGCTCAGTGGCAAAGAATCCACCTGCTGATGCTGGAGACACAGGTTCAGTTCCCGGGTTGGGAAGATCCCCTGGAGGAGGAAATGGCAACCCACTCCAGTATTCTTGCCTGGGAAACCCCATGGAGAGAGGAGCCTGGATGGCTACAGCCCGTGGGGTCACAAAGAGTCGGACATGACTGAGCGACTGAGCATGCATGCATGCAATGGACTCAGAAAAAAAAGAACATTGGCAAGGCCCAGTGTAGAAGCGAGCAAGCTCATGAACAGAGTATGCCCAGACTTGGGGAGGGGGACTGAGCATGCAGAGTGCTGCAGTGATGGCTCTCACCCCCTCCCCCCCTAGCCATTACCCAGTCCATGGTAACAAGGAGAAACCACAACAATAAAACAACTAACATTTCCTGAGCATTACAAGGTGTGCGGCACTGCTCTTGGTCCTTTACACAGCATTCTGCCTACCCCCAACCATCCTATAAGGCAGGTGTATTATTAACCCCATTATCCAGATGAGGAAGAGGCACAGACAGATTAAGCCAATTGCAACTCAGACCTAGGTGGTCTGGCTCCAGCGTCCACACTCTCACCCAAACAGGAATGAAAACAGTAATTGTCCAGTGAATGAACAGTCCCTATCAGCAATTGTTATCATTATGGAATATACTATACTGCATGACTTCAATTTCCTCCTACTCCAAAGAGAAGCNGAGTGAACTCCGGGAGTTGGTGATGGACAGGAAGGCCTGGCGTGCTGCAATTCATGGGGTCGCAAAGAGTAGGACACGACTAAGTAACTGAACTGAACTGAGGAAGGACCCAAGATTCTGTAATTCTACAAGTTCCCAGCCAATACTACTGGTCCAAGGACCTCACTTGCAATAGCAAGAGACCAAGGTGCATAGAGGTGAAAAGACTTTCCCCGAATCATCCAGCTACTGGTAGTGGTGTTACTTATGGATTGCAGGATGCCAAGAGCCTATTCTACAGAAATAGCAGCTGCCCAATAAGAAGTGAAAATTCTAGGGACTTTTCCTTCATCTGCTTCCCACAAATGCCCTTGCTCAAAATAGTCCCTGAGATTGTAACAAGCAATTTGTGCAAAGATGGTTATAGCAGCATTTTTCAAATCAGTCACACACTGGAAGCATCCCAAGTGCCCCACAACAGGGAAATGGTTAAGTAAGCTATAGTCTGCAGTGGTTAGGACTGAGTTCTTTCACTGTGGTGGCCGGGGCCTAATTCCTGCCTGGGGAATGAAGATCCCACAAGGCGGACAGTGCCACAAAAAAAATTTAAAAGTGCAAAAACAAAACAAAAAAGATATAGTCTATTTCATGTGATAGTACACGGCTGTTAAAAATCACTATGGGAACTAAATGAGTACCTTTAAACAGGTATATTAAATCATGTGAAGTAAGAAAGTGGAGCCCCCAAATAATGTGTATTTACTGATTAAAGTTATATGATCATTCATGTATGCTAAAAAAGACTGGGTGAATTTAGTATAACAGAAATAGTCCATAAAATAAATTGATGGCATCTTTTCTTCCTGAAATGTTCAGGTGTTTGATAGAAATTTTACACCCCTATCTTTATATTCATGGGTTTATAATGTAAGCAGTATTATCTATTAAAATTCATTTAATATTTTCTCTCCAGGTAGCAAAATGCCGTTCATGACTTTATTCAGTTATTTGCATTTCTGAGCCTGTCTGGGACTGTAAAGTCCTGGCTGGCTGGGGCTGTGTGGTTTACTAGTCAACCTGAATTCAAATCTCTTGCCATTTGCCGGATAGGTGACCCCAAGTATATAACTGGCCTTCTCTGTAAACCGAAGTTTGCTCTCATAGGATTGATGTGAGTACTAAACGCAATATGTAGATGAAGTGCCTGATATGTAAGCACTCGAAAGCACTAACTTTATAAAGCTGGGTTTTAAAAAACTAACAGGACTTCCCTGGTGGTCCCGTGATTAAGACTCTGCGCTTCCACTGCAGAGGGCACGTGTTCCATCCTTGGCGGGACAGCTAAAGATCACATGCCTTGAGGTGCAGCCAAAAAAAAAAAAAATTGGGGGATACTTTAAGATTTACCAACAAAGCTGCAAAGATAATTTCCATTTACTCTTCNCACCAACTCCCGGAGTTCACTCAGACTCACGTCCATCGAGTCCGTGATGCCATCCAGCCATCTCATCCTCGGTCGTCCCCTTCTCCCCCTACCCCCAATCCCTCCCAGCATCAGAGTCTTTTCCGGTGAGTCAACTCTTCACATGAGGTGGCCAAAGTACTGGAGTTTGTTTCAGCATCATTCCTTCCAAAGAATACCCAGGACTGACCTCCTTCAGAATGGACTGGTTGGATCTCCTTGCAGTCCAAGGGACTCTCAAGAGTCTTCCCTAGAACCTGTAAATATCTTATTGTTGTTTTAATCACTAAGTCATGTCCAACTCTGCAACCCCACAGACTGTAGCCCGCTAGGCCCCTCTGTCCATGGAATTCTCCAGGCAAGAATACTGGAGTGGGGAGCCATTCACTTCTCCAGGGGATCTTTCCAACCCAGGGATTGAACCAGGGTCTCCTGCATTGGCAGGCGGATTCTTTACCACTGAGCTACCAGGGAGAAATCTTACATGGCAAAAAATATATATAAAAAGGCAGGTAGGTAGTTTGCAGACATAAGTAAGCTAAGGATCACGAGACCGGGAGATGACACTCGATCACTCGCTCTGCCGCTCAAGAAGGGCTTCTCTTCAGCCGCTGCGAGCGGGATGACGGGTCCAGTTTCAAGAAGCAAGTGGAAGAACTGAAACAAGAAAGCAAATGTTCCTTCTGCATATTACCCAGCCTCCAGCACTTCCATCCTTAATTCTGGAAGCTGCCAAGGTATGTTAGAATCGCTCCAGAAATATAGGAATGTATTTCAATATTCCCACAAAAGGAAATAATTTTTCCAGTCTATCTTCATGTACACTACTAATAGTTAACAATAGCTGATATACCTTAGGCTTGGGAGGCTCGTAGTCAGGTAGCACAGAGAAGAAAAATTTTAGGGAAAGTTAAAACACAGAAAGGTGCCAGGAAAAAAGTGGGGATTAAGTGCCAGGTAAATGCCTTTCCAGCCAGGGAGTGTAGCAGGAAACCCTCATGGAAAGAGAGCTAACGTAACAGGCACCAGCTCATCCAGCAAAGTTTCACACCATCAAAAGGACAGTTAGGGAGTTTGGGATGAACAAGTGCACACTGCTATGTTTAAAATAGATAATCAACCAGGACATACTGTATGGCAAATGGAACTCTGCTTACTTAATGTTATGTGGCAGCCTGGATGGGAGGGGAGTTTGGAGAACAGATACATGTATACGTGTGGCTGGTGCTCTCCAGGTGGCGCTAGTGGTAAAGAATCTGCCTGCTAACGCAGGAGACACAAGAGATGAGGGTTCAATCCCTGTGTTGGGAAGATCCCCTGGAGTAGAAATTGGCAACTCACTCTAGAACTCTTGCCTGGAGAATCCCATGGGCAGAGGAGCCTGGCAGGCTACAGTCCACGGAGCTGCAAAGAGTTGGACATGACTGAGAACACGATACACATATGTATGGCTGAGTTCCTTTGCCGTCCACCTGAAACTATCACATTGTTAATCAGCTATATTCCAATAGAAAATAAAAAATTTAATTTTTAAAAAGTCAAAGAAGGCGTCACTCCTCTCACACATACCAGGGCCCTCCTCAACATCCCCTCTTTGGCAGAAGCAGCAGAGTCCTGAGTCTGATCAGAGATAACCTGCAACTCACCAGCTCCAAAGGCAAAGAAAAAGCCTTTGTCAAGGGAACTCCTCCAAAAGGGCCTTCACCTGCTTCCCCATCCTCTACTTTCTCTTGTAGATAACCTTCCCCGGAGGAAGTAGCTGTCAATCTCCTGAGCAGTGAAGCAAGCCTACAGTGGTAGTGTGGCGTTAATAAAATCGAAAACCACCGTCAATATTAAGAGAAATAAGGACAACAGAGTTATGAATGAAGTTGCTTAATTTTGAGCACCATATCACCCAGCGCAAAGAGTCAAGACGTTGTCAAGAAAAAGAAAAAGATTGACACACCATTCTGGGAGCCCCCTGCCTGCTGTTTTTCCAGCCTGTGGTATCATTCCCTGTAACCCAAGTGAAAAATATTAAATAAAGTGCCCTGAAAGAACTCTTAGGCTATTTCAAAGAGTATTTGTTTTTCCACTTAAATGATTCTGTTTTATGCCACGTGTTTCTGTAAGGAAACAATTTTTTCTTTTTTTTTTAACTTTAAACTTTTTATTTTGTACTGGGGTATAGCTGATTAACAATGTTGTGATAGTTTCAGGTGAAAAGCTAAAGGGACTGTATTTAAAATGGATAGCTAACAAGGACCTATTGTATAGCACATGGAACTCTGCTCAATGTTAAGTGCCAACCTGGATGGGAGTGGGGGGTTGGGAAAGAAAGGAAACAATTTCTGTGCACAGCACATCCACAGTTGTTTGGTTTTTTGTATGTTTAATTGAAGTATAGCTGATTTACAACACTGTGTTAGTTTCAGGCATGTAGCAAAATGATTATTATACATATATTTTTTCAATTCTTTTCCATTGTAGGTTATTAGAAGACATTAATATAGTTTCTTGTGCTGTATAGTGAATCCTTGTTGTTTCTCTATTTTATGTATAGTAGTTTGTTAATCCCATACTCATAATTTATGCCTCTCTTCCTTCTTTCTCTTTTGGTAACCATAAGTTTATTTTCTATGTCTGTGAGTCTGTTTTGTAAATAAGTTCTTCTGTATTATTTTTTAGATTCCACATATAAGTGATATATAATATTTGTTCTCTGTATGGCTTACTTCATTCAGTATGATAATCTCTAGGTCCATCCATGTTGCTGCAAATGGCATCCATTCTTTTTACAAGAGCATAATATTCCATTGTATTTATGTACCATGTCTTCTTTATTCATTCATCAATGAACACTTGGGTTGCTTCCAAGCACATAGATGGTTTTAACTTGTTTTATTCACACGTAATTTTTTTCATAAAAATAACTACATATTTACATACTTTAGAATCAACCATTATGATTCAGTTACCAAATACATGAAAATTCTATAGACATTCAGCTGGTTTATAAATTCCATACCTTTATATTTTCCTTATTTATTTAATTCCTGTTTCTCCCGCATGCTTTCTCCAGTGTTCTTTACCCTACTGGTAAAATATTTCACCTGATTCTGCTGCACATGTTAACCAGTATCAGTATTTTGGCTAACAACAGAGTGCTGTTACACCAAAACTGTGCCAACCAAGGGTGGTTTTTGTAACACAGTGCCTGTGGGTGAGGCTGACACACCACTTTCTCCAGCCTCAAACCTCGGCCTCCCCGCCCCACCCCTCCTCTCCTCCTCTTAACCATTGCCTTAGCCCAGTACAGAAAAAGACATCCACCTTCCTCCTTCTCCAACTTCCAGCAACCTCCAAAAGACCTTTCGAAAATCCTCACTCTCTTCAAGTGGGTGTGCGTGCTCAGTCATTTCAGTCATGTCTCACTCTTCGTGCCCCTAGGGACTGTAACCCACCAGGCTCCTTTGTCCATGGGATTCTCCTAGCAAGAATGCTGGAGTAGGTGCCATTTCCTAGCCCAGGGCATCTTCCCAACCTGTGGATGTCTCTTGCATTGGCAGGAGGGTTCTTTAGAGCTAGTGCCACCTAGGAAGTCCTCACTCTCTGTAATGTAGCCATCCGCTTCCTCTTTATGGATAACAGCTGTCCTGCTATTGCCTTGCAAAGATATTCTTTCACTTTCAAGTCAAATACCTTCATCTTCCCCTTTGTCATATTTTTTTAAAGTCATGTCATTTATATAAGATCCTCTTGTCCGTTTCCCAAAAATCTCTTCCCTTTTGCACAGCACTCCCTTTGCCCCAGTGTCCTCTTGCACAGCCCCCAATGTGCAAAGTGGTTGCCTCCTGCCACCCTGCCCCACCTTCTAAATGCCAGACGTGGCCCAGGACCTGCACCACTCAGACACTCGCCTGGCCCTCATTCCACAAGGGCAGGCACCTTCCACACCCCACATCACCCACAGGGGCCCTGGGAGCAGGACAGACAATGAAAATCAAACAGGTTTTAGCTTTTAAAATTTTTTACTTGATATATAATTTTTTTACAATGCTGCTGCACAGCAAAGTGATTCATTTATACATATATATATATATATATATATATATATAGATTCTTTTTAAATACTCTTTTCCATTATGGCTTATCACAAGATACTGAATATAGCTCCCTATGCTATATAGTAGGACTTTGTTTATCCATTCTATAATAGCTAACATCGGCTAACCCCAACCTCCCACATCCTCCCGCCCCCTTGGAATCCACAAGTTGGTCTCTACATTCATGAGTCTATTTCTGTTTCAAGGACAAGTGCATTTGTGTCATATTTTAGATCCCATACATAAATGATATGGTGTTTGTCTTTCTCTTTCTGATTTATTTCACTTAGTATGATAATCTCTAGTTGCATCCATGTTGCTGCAAATGGCGTTATTTCGTTCTTTTTCGTGGCTGAGTAATATTCCATTGTAGATATGTTCCACATCTTCCTCATCCATTCATTGGTCAATGGACATTNCTGCTAAATTTTCTACTAAGCGAATAAAATTACTATAATTAAGGAAAACAGTATCTTTGAACACAACTAATATGATTGATTCTATAATACACAGTAAGCATTTCTTAATAAGTTTATAATTTTTTTCCCAACTTTGAAGGTTGCTCTCTGACAAAAGCATGTTTTCCTTTTATTATCTTTAAATTTGTATACTATTAATTTACACACAGACACACAACTGTATCTTGTATTCGAAAATCTGTGACTTAGAGTAATCACCACCTGTGGGTTTATATGGGTTTATTCGTAACTAAATTATTCACTTAACCCCCTGAGTAAAGCGACTATCCAACATAGTGTTGGCATTGCTGACTTACATCTGCTTGCAAGATTTTCCAAGTGAAAAGTGCAAAGGGAAATGTTGGGACTACATGCAATATGCAGGTTATCAGGTTACCTTGCTCCTCCCCTTCTCCCAGCCCAGTTAGAGCAGTTCGTGCCACACCGGTGCCTATCATGCCAGGATGATGCCTCTGTGGTTCAACAAGGCCACAGTCTGCAGACAAACTGCTTAGAAAGGATGTCCTTGAGTGTCACTTGACGGAGTCGCCTAATGATGTATGAAAACACAACCCAAAGCACCTTTTAATTATATCAATTTGCTACATCCCAGCAAAAAGAAAGAAAAAAAGAACTGACCACTAATTACCCACAAATAGGTCAAAAACGCAAAGCTCCACATCTGCTAAATCTGGATGGATTATGTTTGTAAACCACTAACACCTCATTTCCCCCCATTTCATAATTAATTTTTAATTACATAAGAAATAAATGAAATCATTCTGCTCTTAAACATTAGAACATTTACTTAAAGGAACCTTTGACCACCTTTCCAGATTTCAGTCCCACTCACCCTCGCATAGACAGTTTGGGGTTTGGGGGGGTCCAGGCTTCCAGGTCTCTGCTCAGCACAGAACAGAAAGACATTCTGGAGGGTTTTCCTGCTTTCTCTCTCGCTCTTTACATAAATGGTTTCATACTGTAGTTATCATTATGCAATTTGTTGGGTTTTTTTCCCCTCCTTTTTGAGCTCTGTCCCAGACTGGTGATTTAACCTTTGTATAAAATGCTATCATCTAAATACACCGCATCTTGTTTCTCCATTCTCTTTGACAGACACTTATTCCAGTCTATCACCATTACAAACAATGCTGCAATGAACATAATCACGCCTGGTGAACGGCGGGCACAAGCTCCTCCACCCAGTCACGGCGAGGACCACCGTCACCACACTGAAATGACAGGTAGCTTGACAATCACATCACATGAGGTCTCAGTATCAATTTTCTCACTATCTCCACATCGGTNTCTCTTTCTGATTTATTTCACTTAGTATGATAATCTCTAGTTGCATCCATGTTGCTGCAAATGGCGTTATTTCGTTCTTTTTCGTGGCTGAGTAATATTCCATTGTAGATATGTTCCACATCTTCCTCATCCATTCATTGGTCAATGGACATTTAGGTTGCTTCCTGATGCTACTGCTAAGTCGCTTAAGTTATGTCCGACTCTGTGCGACCCCATAGACGGCAGCCCACCAGGCTCCTTCATCCCTGGGATTCTTCAGGCAAGAACACTGGAGTGGGTTGCCATTTCCTTCTCCAATGCATGAAAGTGAAAAGTGAAAGTGAAGTTACTCAGTTGTGTCCCACTCTTTGTGACCCCATGGACTGCAGCCTACCAGGCTCCTCCATCCATGGGATTTTCCAGGCAAGAATACTGGAGTGGGGTGCCATCGCCTTCTCCGAGGTTGCTTCCATGTCTTGGCTATTGTGAATAGAGCTGCTTTGAACATAGGGGTGCATGTATCTTCCCAACTGTAGTTTTGTCTGGATATATGCCCAGGAGTGGGGTTGCTGGATCATATGATAATTCTATTTCTAGCTTTCTGAGGAACCTGCATGCTGTTTTCCATATTGGCTGTACCAGCTTACATTCCCACCAACAGTGTAGGAGACAAACAGGTTTTCATCCTTACAAAACTCCCCAGAGTCTTGACACACTAAAGTGCACTGTGCTTCTCCCTGAGGAGGGGGAGGGTGTGCTGGGTTTCCCAAGCTGATTTTGGGTATACATCACAAGAGAAGGGTTACCCAGAACATTTTCGGGGACAATCCAGTCTCAAGAAGTTTTACAAAGCAGTGAACTCTCTGTGGCACTGGAGAGCTAGGTCAGAGAGGGAAAGACAGAGAACATGGCACCAGGTGGGAACTGGGTCAGACACTCACCACAGGGCTTCCCTGGTGGCTTAGCAGTAAATAATCTCCATGCTGGAGACACAGGTTCAATCCCTGGGTCGGGAAGATCCCCTGGAGGAGGGCATGGCAGCCCACTCCAATATTCTTGCCTGGGAAATCCCATGGACAGAGGAGCCTGGCCTGCTTCTCTTTGCAACCCCGTGGCTATTTTGCATCCATGGGTCGCAAAGAGTCAGACATGACTTAGCAACTAATACCACCACCACCCTCCACAAGACTTCTGACAGCACCAGAGATTCTGTGGCTTTTTCTTTCTCATTCACCCAAGTGTGGATGCGGATATATCACCTTTGACAGATACCCCTATAGGCACTGTATAGGATACTGCCTTTGCTGGAATGCCTGCCCCACCCCCTTGGCTCAAATGCAGGCGGGGCCTGTCTGACACTGAGATCTTCAGCAGCAAGTTTTCAATTCTCTGGAGATAACACATTGCAAGTCTCAAGCCACGCAATGACACTGTGCAGCCCCCATCGCCTTCTTTCTCCTCCCATGCTTCCTCGTCTTCATTCTGAGTGGCCAAGAGGCCAGGAGTCTTGTCACCTTGCTCCTCACAGGCCACTGTGCATGGGCCTGCCTACCACACACCCTCCTTCATCATCCTTTCTACCCTCAGTTACTGTGTCCCCATCAGGGCCTTAACCAAAGAGGGAGGGGGCAGGTCCTTCTTTATAAAATCCCCTCCTCTACTCTCTTCTTGCCACATGCCCCTTCCATCAGAGACACCTCCTCCACCCTCTCCCAGAGATCAGCTCCCCAGGATCTATAGACCAGCCTCTTCTGTCTTGGGACAGGACCCTCTATGGGCCCTGGGGGTTCTCACCTATTCACAAGAAACTAACGAAGCCACACTAGGATGTTTGTCTTTGCTATAATTAAACTTTGAACAAGCATGCATACCCAAACCATGTTCTGTTCCCACCCTTCCTACCCCTCTGCTGGTGACATGAGTTGACAGAGGCAGATATATCCATTCATGGACAGGTCTGCAAATTTTGGTCTAAGTGAAGAAACTCAAGATGAGCTTCTGGGTTCTAAAACCATAAAATGGGACCTATCCACACCACCAGGGATTGCTAAATGACTTACGATCAGCTGGAGGAAGGAATCTTCAGAGGGGAGTGCCAGGGGGTATTATGAAGTACCTCTCAGGTATGCCATGCCCCAGGCTAAGGTCTCACATGTTCCATCTCAGTCTAACTTCTCCAGATCCCCAGGCTCAACTCAAAAACACTGGCTGATGGCTTTGGATGTTCTAAAGACATTAAGGACTAGCCCAGGTTACCTGTGGCTAAGAGACCTTCCTCCAAGAGTTGCCACTGATTCTGAAATGCTTGGTATTTAAAGAAGACTGAGCCACTCATTTTAATGGACACAGCTGTCTGCAAATTGGAGAATGCTGTATGGGACATGCATGCATGTGTGTGTGTCCTAAGTCACAGGGACATTATACATTAAATAAGAACTTTGTTTATTCAGGCCCTTCTCAACATATTCATGTGTCCACCTGTTCATGAGAAGTTTACAAAGACTTGCTGGGATGTTAGTCTTTGTTTTTGATGATTAAGCTTTAAAGAAGCTTGCATAACAAAACTAAGCCAATAACATTAATGATTTTCATCTAAAAAAACCTTTTTATTTTTTATTTTGCATTGGACTATGGCCAATTAACAATGCTGTGATAGTTTCAGGCAGAGAGCAAAGGGACTCAGCCATACATATACATTTATCCATTCTCCCCCAAACTCCCCTCCCATCCAGGCTGCCACATAACATTGAGCAGTTTCATGGCTATATAGTAGGCCTTTGTTGATTATCCATTTTAAATATAGCAGTGTGTACATGTCCATCCCAAACTCCCTAACTATATTTTCTCCCTATCCTTCCCCTCCAGCAACCATAAGTTCCATAATATAAGTGATTTTCTGAGTGCTAACTATAGACCCTGCTAAATAGTTCACTTCTGTGCTCATTTAATCCTCTCAACATCCTGAAGTAGTAACTATTTTTAAATCTATTTTTAAAAAGAAGAAAATGAGGGGAAAGGAAGTTAAATAACTTGCTTACGATCACAAAGCTTAGTAAACCAAAGTGTCCCCACAAACTGTGTGAACGGAAACAGTTCAACACCAGAACTTGAGATCTTCACCACCATGCTGTACACGAGGTATGCTGCATAACTGACTTTTGTCACATGGTCTAATTTAAATTATTAGGCTTACAGTAAAGACCTAAGAATTTGAAACTGGAAAGAAGAGAGGGAGGGTAGGAAGGAGGGAGAGAGAGAGAGACAAGAGGGAGAAAAGAGGGAAAGAGGAAGGCAGAAAAAGAGACGGAAGGGCACACAAAAGCTTTTTTCATCCAGGTAAGTGCAGCAAGCACACTATATCTAGAAAACAGAAGATGTTACACAGAAGAAAATTTGAACTAGCGATAATTTCAACACTTGGGTTATAACTGGTTTTAAAATCTGTGAGTATATTTTGAGTTTATTCCTTTCAGTTTATTATTTTATGAAATAGACTATATTATATATAAAATTATTGCATGCTCAGTCTCTCATGCCTGACTTTGCTACTCCGTGGACTATAGCTGGCCAGGCTCCTCTGCCCATGGAATTTTCCAGGCAAGAATACTGGAGTGTTTTCCCATTCCCTTCTCCAGGGGATCTTCCCCACCCAGCCATCAAACCAACCTCTCCTGTCTTTCCTGCATTGACAGGTAGATTCTTTAACACTGCACCACCTGGGGATCCCTATATATAAAATTAATATATGATATATATATTTATTATATATAAAATTTAGTATACTACACTTTTTGTGTGACAGTATAAGCATTTCGCCAGAGTATGGAGTCCTTAGCATCACACCACATGCCATCATTTAATTAAACTATCATGAATAACACCATCAAGAGCATCCAGGAGCAGAAAGTTCTATTTTCTAATTATTTCCTTAGTATAGATTCCTAAGACCAGGCCTACTGAGTCAATGGGCATGAACCAGTCAAAAGATTGTTACTTCTCTTTTTTCTAAAAACTTTTTATCTTGTGCTTTTTTTTTTTTAGTAAAAATTTAATTCTCCATTAAAACAAATTCAATAAACATTAAGGGGTAACAGAGACAATCTTCCAAAGCCAGTTTTATACAGAAGCTCCATCTCTAACGCAATCTGTGCCTCCTTACTGATACCCCCAGTGGCCCACCAGGGCAGACACGCTGCAGCCGCGAACGCGCGCCCTGCTGCCTCCGTCAGGGAGGTTCCTCCTACCCTCCTCCTTGTGACAAATAACACTCTTGTCCTTTGGAAATCGAAAGGGGAGCCTCCTCCTCAGGAAGCCATGGTCCTGAGGGCCCTCCAGGGCACAGTGAGACCATCCCCTCTTTGCCCGGAGCATCCCGTGACTATTCTATCTCACCACTAATGGCATCGCCCTGTTTTGTTACCCCATGTGCAGCAATTACGCCTTACTCACCTCTCGATTCTTCCCATCTGGCTCACAGGACCTGACATACTGTAAACATTCAATAAATTTTGACTGAATGAATAAAATCTAGAAATGACTCTGCCAAAACTGAAGTCTTAGGTGGGTTGGAGACTCACAAAGGAAGCTCAACAAAGTTTCGCCAGCCAAGACAAACAGGGAGCACTTTCAGGAAACCCAGACCCATCAAATTTCTCAGAAAAGTAAATGCGGGTGAGGGCAGGGGAGGAATGCTGGGCCTAATGGAGGAGGGAAGAGAGTCTTACCCCCTAGAGACTCACATTTTATTTGAGCTTATCTCTCAGCCAGCTTTGGGACATCTGCATTTGGGTTTATTCCTAAAATGCTTGTCCTGACCAAGCCTGAAAGCTCTTAAACTCCCATATTCTCCCCTGGTATATGTCAGGATAGCGGCCTCCCAGGTGACGCAGTGGTAAAGAATCCACTTGCCAATGCAGGAGACACAAGGGATGTAGGTTTGATTCCTGGGTCAGGAAGATCCCCTGGAGTAGGAAATGGCAACCTGCTCTAGTATTCTTACCTGGAAAATTGGGTAAGCTATGTCTCAGTAATAAATTAAACCTGAAGGCTCAGTGGCTTAGCAGATATATTTAGCTTGCTCACACAATCTGAGTGAGTTAGTGGCTCTTTCATCTATCTAGTCCCTTGGGAATCCAGTTCTGTTTATCTTGTGACACTGCCATCCCAATATATGGTTTCCATGGGGTGCCATGGAGTGGATATGGCAGGCGACCTACAGTTTGCCTGAATTCATTGGCTAGAAGCAGTCACATGGTCTTGCCTAATCCTTAAGGGTGCTGGGAAATGTATTCTTTCCATTTGCCAAGGAAAGAGAATGTCCTTGAGACATTAAAACAGTTGAAGGGGAGTTTAGTGCAGTACAGAGATTCATGATATCGGGTGCATCCCTATTCAGGACATCCAGACAGTAACCTGGCTAGTGGTGTTCATCATGAAAGTTCCCTGTCAGCCTGTGATCCTCAAGTCACAGAAAGACTGGGGACAGCAAAGGCTGAGAATAGGGGTGGGGGAGCACAGGCTAGGGAGCAAAATGCCAATCACAATCCTGGGTTAGTGTAGAATTCTGGAAATTGAGTGGATGGTCAGCAAAGCATCATCAAGAACAAGAGTGTGTAACGGATCATGAAAGGTGTCATGAGAAATGTCAATGACCATTCTTGTGTCAACTAATGAAGAACAGAATCACAGCAGCAAGTATAGTGCTAAAAGTTCCTGAAGCTCATTCATTCCTCTTCCATTCATTAATTCAGCCAATAAATTGTTACTGATGCCTACTTGATCTGAGCACTGAGCACTGAAGATACAGTAATAAACAAGAAAGACAATATCCTTGCCCTCCTAGGGTTTCATTTTACCTGGAAGTGGGGGAGGTGATGTCAAGAAGAAGACAGAGAGGGAAGAGGGACCTGGGATATCACAGAAGGACATCTTCCTCCCAGAGGTAGAGGTCCAAAATAAACTCTCACTCAATGATGCCAGACTTCCTGGGACAATCTATCCACAGCAAGTCAAAACGCTTCCCAAGTTGGCCCTTTGCTGCTTTTCCTTGGCAGGAAGAAGATCATCTTGTGTTACCCAGCAACTCTGAGGAGGCCATACTACAAATCAGTGTACTTTAAGTAAGTGTGAACAATGAACTGGACATGTGTCTGAGTTGCTGCTAAGTCCTTCTCTTGTTCCTAAAAAAATACACAAATGCCCTTTTTGAATCTCTAATACAATTTTCTATAGTCACCGAGTCTTTCCTTTTAGAGCTGCTACAACGGTTCTAACTTAACCTTGGAGGCTTTTATATTGTGCTTATTTGTAGCTTAACAACTTCCGAGAGGCCTTAAGCATCTTACAGATTAAAAGTCAGCACAGGAAAGATACTGACTACTGTGTCTCAAGCCCCCACCTAGGAAATTTGGTGGAGGGGGCTGGGTTTTCTTGGCTGAGAAGAGGAAGGAGCCTGGCCCACAGTTCTCCCTGGCAGATCCCAAGTGCGTGTTATCTGTTTCCTGAAACACACTGAAAGAAACCCAGAGGAAGATTTTCCTGGTGGTTCAGACAGTAAAGAACCAGCCTTCCAATGCAGGAGATGCGGGTTCAATATCCAGGTCGGGAAGATACCCTGGAGGAGAAAATGGCAACTCACTCCAGTATTCTTGCCTGGGAAATCACCTGGACAGAGGAGCCTGGTGGGCTACAGTCCATGGCATCACAAAGAGTCAGAGAAGACTTAGCAACTAAACAACAACAAAACTCGGCCCAGCTAAAGCCACTGAGAGCCAGACCTAGCCTCCTCAGAAACCTGCAGTGGCATCTGCAAATGGTTACCAGCTGTCAATCATCCTCATGTAACTTTCTCTCCTTGCTGTGCTTGCCAGAGGCTGAGGCAATCTCACAAATGTGGGGTCTCCGGATATGACTCACAGAGAAGCAGATTCTTCAGAAGCAACTGTGTTTGACTGAGGTGACCACAGAGGCCGAGGCCAGGAAGTTCCTCCCGACAGGCTTGTCAGTGACCTGCTGCTGCTGTTCAGTTGCTAAGTTCAATTGCGTCCGACTCTTGCGACCCTATGAACTTCAGCATGCCAGGGTTCCCTGTCCCTCACGATCTCCCAGAGTTTGCCCAAGGTCATGTCCATTGAATCAGCGATCCCATTCAGCCATCTCATCCAGATGAGATCATTCAGAAGGAACCTGGAAGATGAGGTCATTGCTCTATATTCCTACAGTGTGGGGTCAGCAGCTGGTGATCACAAGTGGAACACAGTGACTGTTAGCTGGACAACCAGAAGGCCCAGGAGCAGTGG
>SJYV01053654.1:1018520-1090938 GCA_006410875.1 Neotragus pygmaeus | reverse complement strand
AGTCAGTGATGCCATCCAGCCATCTCATCCTCTGTCGTCCCCTTGTCCTCCTGCCCCTAATCCCTGCCACCATCAGA
This sequence comes from Neotragus pygmaeus, assembly GCA_006410875.1. Classification (NCBI taxonomy): domain Eukaryota; kingdom Metazoa; phylum Chordata; class Mammalia; order Artiodactyla; family Bovidae; genus Neotragus; species Neotragus pygmaeus. Next base: position 1,090,861 of record SJYV01053654.1, on the reverse strand, counting down.
GTCTTTTCCAATGAGTCAACTCTTCGCATGAGGTGGCCAAAGTACTGGAGTTTCAGCTTTAGCATCATTCCTTCCAAAGAAATCTCAGGGCTGATCTCCTTCAGAATGGACTGGTTGGGTCTCCTTGCAGTCCAAGGGACTCTCAAGAGTCTTCTCCAACACCACAGTTCAAAAGCATCAGTTCTTCGGTGCTCAGCCTTCTTCACATGTATAGAACAATTGAAAAACCAACACCAATAACACACTGTTTAGGATACATGTGTAGTGACTTCGGGTAATGCATAGGGAGTTTATATGGGACTGTTACAGTGACAGCAGGAATCAGGGCTTCCCTGGTGGCTCAGTCGGTAAAGAGTCTGCCCACAGTGCAGGAAACCTGAGTTCAATCCCTGGGTCATCCCTGCAGAAGGAAATGGCAACCCACTCCAGTATTCTTGCCTGGAAAATGCCATGGACAGAGGAGCCTGGAGGGCTGCAGTTCACAGGGGTCCCAAAGACTTGGACATGACTGAGTGATTAACACAAACATCCCAGCATTAACTTGGCTTAAACAATAATGGAACAGACTGTCACAGAGCAGAAAGTCAAAAGCAGAGGAGCATAGTAAGATCAGGACTCCCCTGGTCTATCTAACTGCCCTTATAATGAGAAAATCCAACACCAGTCTCAGCAAAAAATAAACAAACAAAACAACATCATCATCTGTTGACCAGATGAACCCAACATAGGACACATGCTCACACCCACACCCATATATGATAGACAGAGGAATACTGTCGCTGACTGGCTTAAACCCAGACTGTGGAACCAATCACTAAGAAGATTAGGTCCCAGACCAATCACTCCAAGAGGGACACTTGGAGTAAAAACAAGTAAGATGGCGAACTGTTGGGTTCAAAAACAGAATTCAATCCCAAACCTGCCCCAGTTTCTCTTGCTAGTTTGAAAATAATGCCCAGGAATAAAGAAATGGAATGTGGCAAGGGGAACCAAGGGTTTAAAATGTGTCAGTGAGCCTCAGTTGGATCTCTGGTCAAGGAACTAAGATTCCGCATGCCACATGCCTCAGGTGGGGGGAAAATTTTTTATTCAGTAAAATGTGTCAGCAAGGATGAGGTATAAGAGTAAACCCACCAGTTACAGGTAAAGCCAACCACTTTACAGTATTAGAAGAAAAGCAAAACAAAACTTTGACCAAACGTCTTTGATGCACTTTATAAAGGTTCTCATTACAATCCTATGAGGTTTGTTTCATCACACCCATTTTACAGATGAGGAATCAGACACAGAAAGGGCTATCTTTCACAGTGCTAAGAAACAGGGAAGCCAGGACTCAAACCCAGAACTAGAGTCCCCACACTTCATGTTCTTTCCACTGAGAAACTGGGTAGGTGCTGTTGGGGCTAGCAGCAGAATTGACTCTGGCCTCTCCAAGGTGTCCAAAGATGACTTCGCCTAAGGCAAGGTCTGCCTCCTCAGAGCACAGGTACCCCTAAGGCAGGGAGAGGCAATATGCCTGTTCTTGTTGTTGAGTTGACAAGTCGTGTCTGGACCTTTGCGACCCCCTGGACTGGCAACACATCTGGAGTTTGCCCAAGTTCATGTCCATTGAGTAGGTGATACCATCCAATCATCTCATCCTCTGTTGCCCACTTCTCTTGCCATCAATCTTTCCCAACATCAGGGTCTTCTTCAGCGAGTCAGCTATTCTCATCAGGTAGCCAAAGTATTGGAGCTTCAGCTTCAGCAACAGTCCTTCCAATGAATATTCAGAGTTGATTTCCTTTAGGATTGACTGATTTGATCTTCTTGCTGTCCAAGGGACTCTCAAGAGTCTTCTCCAGCACCACTTCGAAAGCAGTATGCCTACTTCTCCTGAATGCTCCATCCTGGTTATAACAGTACCACTCAGGTGTAATGATTTAGAAACAGCCCCAAATCCACCTTCCGGATCTGTTAATTAACGACCCTCACCTAGATCACTGTGTCAGATCAATTTCCACCTATAGGAGGAAAAAAAAATCCACAAAACCATTCTCTTATTTGAGACCTTTCTCTTCTGCTGTGTTTGAGAAGTGCCAAATCACCATGCTCCCCGCTCTCCCAAACTGCTGCCCAAACCAGAGCCCCTAAAGAGACATCCAATATAGGACCCAATTCTGCCTCTCCCCTCCCCACCCCAGGCCATGCCAATTGTCAGCCATGCCATGCCAAATGCCCATGTCTGGGCAGACATCTGACTTAATGATATAGTATGAGTGGACATGCTCATATACAGAGTGTATGAGATATACACCCAAAGATTACATCTACCCCATAGGATGCACTCGAAAATCTCCACAAGCAGAAAATACTCATCTTCAGGCTGAAAAGCCATTGCTTTGTTTCAAGTCTCTTAATCTGTATCAGTTGAGACTGTAAGAAGAGTAAGTAAGAAACAGCAAGAAAGGAAGAACTATTGTAAATTATTGTGATTGTGATAAAATTCCAATTAGCATGAAGTTTCTAACAGTGCAAAGACTTACAGGGACTTTCTTTCACCCTGCAAAAACACAGCTAGATAAACAGATTTCTGCTTTCACTTTAGTGTTTGCCTTGTATTATACTGTCTTTTAGCGAGCTTCCCTAGTGACTCAGTGGTAAAGAATCAGCCTGCCAATGCAACAGATGCGGGTTTGATCCATGGGTGGGGAAGATCCCCTGGAGGAGGAAACTGACAANTTCTGCTTTCACTTTAGTGTTTGCCTTGTATTATACTGTCTTTTAGCGAGCTTCCCTAGTGACTCAGTGGTAAAGAATCAGCCTGCCAATGCAACAGATGCGGGTTTGATCCATGGGTGGGGAAGATCCCCTGGAGGAGGAAACTGACAACCCACTCCAGTATTCTTGCCTGGGAAATCCCATGGATAGAGGAGCCTGGTGGACTACAGTCCATGGGGTCAGACATGACTGAGTGACTAACTCAACTTAGTGACTGACAACAACAATACTGCCTTTTCGGGGAAAAAAGAATTATCAGGCCATCAAAAACCATGTCTTGTCAGCTGAATACTCTTCTCCCTCACTCTAATGACACATACTCATCCCACCTGCCCTTTTTCCTTTTTATTTTTTTTTTAATTTTTATTTTTACTTTATTTTACTTTACAATACTGTATTCGTTTTGGCATACATTGACATGAATCCACCNGATGATGCCAGACTTGGGAACTAAATCTTCCACGCACTTCACTGGACATGAGGTCTGCCTTTCAGAAGGAAAAGATGCTTCTCAAAACTTGAACCTGAGAATACATCAGCCGAAGGATTCAGGTGAGGACCAGAGAAACTGATCTTCAGTGATGTTCCGACCTGAAGAAGTGTCATTTTGTTGATGATGATGATTCCTGAATTCCAGGAGAGCACAGGGAGACAAGCTGGAAGAGAACACTGGGCCTTTCCTCTTTCAACTCCTGCCACCTCCTGCATATCCTCCAAGCCCTCTTCTGCCTTTGATCAGGTCCGCTGACCACCTCTCCTTCCATCCAGCCCACATGTGCCCTGACTTCATGGGTGACTGAGCACATTGTCTTCTGTTATGGATGTGGACTGAACTATTTCCCTCATTACCCGCCCAATCCCCAGTTCATAGGTTAAAGTTCTCTTGTGAACTTCAACCTCCTGTGACTGTATTTGGAGACAGGACTTTAAGAAGGTCATTAAGATTATGGGAGCACCCACAGGTGCTCAGTCGTGTCCAACTCTTTGCAACACTATGGACTTTAGCCCCACAGGCTCCTCTGTCCATGGAATTTTCCAGGCAAGAGTACAGGAATAGGTTACCATTTCCTACTCCAGAAGGATCTCCCCAATCCCAAGATTAAATGCTTGTCTCTCTCGGCTCCTGCATTGGAGGGCAGATTCTTTACCTCTGCACCACCTGGGAAGCCCTAAATGAGGTCATATGGGTGGGGCTAGGATCCAATAAGATTGGTGTCCCTGCAAGAAAAGTAAGAAACACCAGAGCTTTCTCTTGCTCCCTCTAGGGGCATGTGAGGACACAACAAGAACCAGCCATCTGCAAACAAAAGAGAGGCCGCATCAGAAACCAACCAGGCAGCACTCTGATTTGGTACTTGGAGCTTCCAAATCTATGAGGAAATCAATTTCTGTTCTTTAAGTCACACAGTCTGTGATATCCTGTGACGGCAGTCCAAGCAGACAAGCATACTTCCTCCCCCCAGATCCCACAGGCTGTTGGAGTAGCAATAAGAACTGACATGGATCTCTCCACCTCCAAGCCTCAGTAAAAGTGACAACCTCTGCTAAGCGCTTCAGGACTGTCTCAGTCCCTTCCTAGAAATTTCCATTCTTGTTGTTTCTACATTGCCCTGAAAGGTGGCAGCTGGTGCTAAGTCGCTTCAGTCATGTCCGACTCTTTGCAGCTCCATGGACTATATAGCCTGCCAGACTTCTCTGTCCAAGGGATTCTCCAGGCACGAATTCTGGAGTGGATTGCCATGCCCTTCTCCAGGGGATCTTCCCAACCCAGGGACTGAACTCAGGTCTCCTGCATTGCACACAGATTCTTTACCACTGAGCCAGAAAAGCCCTGAAAGGTAATCTCCCTTTGAATTATTTAAAGTTCTGACAGACAGACAAGCCTTGGGAGCAACAAACTACAAAGAATCATATGAAGAACAAAAAGTTGACTTTACACACTTAACCACGTCTGGACCTGTGACTGGGGTAAGTGGACAGCAGCTCACTGAACAGCTACACACTGTATTTGCTTCTGCCAAAGAATGTTGCCATCTGGCTCGGGGACGGGGAGTGGGCTTGGTTGAGTCACTCACCACTGCAGTCGCTGACCTTTAACCCCCACTGAGAGGAGTTCAGGGTGGAGATCAGAAGCAAGACATTCTGTGCTCTGGGAAAAACTGGCAGAAGAGGCCTTCAGACAGATATTTTTACGAGAAATGTTTAATGGACCTAGATTCCAACATCTTCCCATACTTAGAAAAAGCAGTAAAATCATTAACAGAGACATCTGTTCCTTGTGACTGCTACTTTCTTAACAAGATGTGTGCCTGGTTACACATCCCCCCTTCATCAAAATCATATATACTGACAGCCCCCTGCACCCCCATTCCTCTTGGGAGCAGTTCCTCAGAGCTGTCTGAGAGGCTGCTGACCAGTCTACAGTCCTCAATGAAAAGTGAAAGTGGAAGAGTTAGTCTCTCAGTCACATCCAACTCTTTGCAACCCCACAGACTGTAGCCTGCCAGGCTCCTCTGCCCATGGAACTCTCTAGGCAAGAATATTGGAGTGGGTAGCCATGCCCTCTTCCAGAGTATCTTCCCGACCCAAGGATCAAACCCAGGTCTCCTGCATTACAGGCAGATTCTTTACCGTCTGAGCTACCAGCCTCAGTAAGGCCCCCAAATAAAACCCAAACTCACAGCTCTCACCTTGTGTGTTTTTACTTTAGTCAACACTCCTGGAATCCAGGCTCCTTCTGGCCTTTCTCTTATTTTGCATTTTCTCCAGTATCAGCAATTGTAGTAGCTTTTCCTTTATACAACAACCTATATGATGCTCATGATCAAGTCCACACAGAGAGCAACACTAAATGACAGACATCCACTCCCCCTCTCCTGCTTCTCTCCCCCAGACCCCTGGCATCTCCCTCCTGATGGCCCAAGCTCCTGGGCTAACACAACTGAAGCACTCAACCAAGAGGCTAACTAACGCCAACAGCCGTGCAGAAGTGACCAGCGTCTTGGCCCCATCTGGCCCACACTCAGCTGCCAAGTGCATGTCCTACAATCCTGCTTCCTGTGCTCTCACTGTCCCTGGAAAGTAGCAATGTCATCCCCCTAACATCCCCATCCCTTGGTTGAATGAGGGGGCACTGCCCTCAGGGCGCATGAGGGGTTTCCCACCTCACACTCATTCTCAAGCTTCATCGCCCACCTCACCCTATGAGCCCAGCCCACTACCATTCAGCCAGCGCATCAGGCTTTAGGCCAGTACCGCTGGCTCATCTGAAGTATCTTCCTGTTTCTTCCACCTGGGCAAATCCTAGTCTTACCTTGGAAATCAGCTCAAATTCTAATATGCTTATTAAAGTAAGAAGATAACAATTAGAAAAGAATTCTGTGACAGTAGAAGGAGCTTCCCAGGTGGCACAGTGGTAAACAATCCACCAGCCAGTGCAGGAGATGCAAGAGATGCAGTTTCAGTCCCTGGATTGGGAAGATCCCATGGAGTAACAAATGGAAATCCACTCAGGTATACTGGTCTGGGAAATTCCAGACTTCCAGAGTCTCTAATTCAGGAAGTCTGGAGTTGGGTCCAATGTTTTGCATTACCTGCATTGGCAGGTGGATTGTTTACCACTGAGCCACCAGGGAGGCATTTTACCAACATTAAAAAATCAGAACATTTTCCAGAAAATTCCAGACTTCTGACTTCTCTTTAAAAAAAAAACAAAAACAAAAACAAAAAACCAGAAAATCTGGGAATTGGATGGAAGGTGGACAAAAGTACAAACTTCCAGTTATAAGATAAATATATGTTCTAAGGATATAACCAGCAGCAGGATGATTTTGATGAACATTGCTGTGGGGTGTAGATGAAAGCTGTTAAGAGTGTCAAGGACTTCCCTGGTGGTCCAGTGGTTAAGAGTCCACCTCCCAATGTAGAGGATGTGGCTTTGATTCCTGGTCAGGGAACTAAGATCCCACATGCTGTGGGCAACTAAGCCTGTGCACCACAAACAGAGAAGCCCGAGTGCCACAAAAAAGACTTGGTGCCACCAAAAAGATTTTTTTAATTTAAAAAAAAAAGAAAGCTCCTGAGAGAGTCAATCCTAAGAGTTCTCATCACAAAGAAAAAGTACATTTTTCTTCTTTTTTGTACCAATTGGAGACTATGAATGTTAACTAAACTTAACATGCAATACTTTGGCCACCTGATGTGAAGAGCTGACTCATTGGAAAAGACTCTGATGCTGGGAAAGATAGAAGGTAAAAGGAGAAGTGGGCAGCAGAGGATGAGATGGTTAGATAGCATCACCGACTCAGTGGACATGAGTTTGAGCAAACTCTGGGAGATGGTAAAGAACAGGGAAGCCTGATGTGCTGTAGTCCACGGGGTCACAAAGAATCAGACACAACTTAGCAACAGAGCAACAGACTAAACTTACTGTGATAATCATTTCCCAATCTATGTGCACCAAATTATTATCATTTTGTATACCTTAACGGAGAAGGAAATAGCAGCCCACTCCAGTATTCTTGCCTGGAGAACCCCATGGACAAAGGAGCCTGGTGGGCTACAGTCCATGGGGTTGCAAAGAGTCAGACATGTCTGAGCGACTTAGCACACCTTAAACTTCCATAAGGCTGTATGTCAATTTTGTTGTCATTGCTGTTGTTTAGTCATTCAGTTATGTCCCACTCTTTTGTGACCCTATGGACTGTAGCCCAGCAGGCTCCTCTGTTTATGGGATTTCCCAGGTAAGAATACTGAAAGTGGGTTGTCATGCCCTCTTCCAGGGGACTTTTCCAACCCAGGGATCCAACCTGCATCTCCTGCACTGCAGGTGGATTCTTTACCACTGAGCCATCTGGGAAACCATCTGACTAAAACAGAAAAAAATAAAAAAAATAAATTTTATAATGTTCTTCCAAATTACAAATTTTTTTAATGGGAAGGTCTGACCACACTGGGTGCATGTTTCCACATGGCCAGAAAACAACTAGAACCAAGTAGCCACTGCCATCTTCACTCGGCACTTTCACCCCCCCAAATGCCATAATTCCTATCACTCCCCACTCCCAACACAGGCCAGGTACATGCATGCCTTTGCCTACCCAGTCCCTATGATCCATGATCTACATGCTGCTGCTGCTGCTAAGTCACTTCAGTTGTGTCCGACTCTGTGTGACCCCATAGACAGCAGACCACCAGGCTTCCCCATCCCTGGGATTCTCCAGGCAAGAACACTGGAGTGGGTTGCCATTTCCTTCTCCAATGCATGAAAGTGAAAAGTGAAAGTGAAGTCGCTCAGTCATGTCCAACTCTTAGTGACCCTATGGACTGCAGCCTACCAGGCTCCTCTGCCCATGGGATTTTCCAGCCAAGAGTACTGGAGTGGGTTGCCATTGCCTTCTCCAATGATCTGCATAAGCACCTTTAATAACCATATGGGATTCAACAGCCTGGACAGACCATAATTTAACCAGTTCTCAGTGCCTGGGCCCATAGTTTGCATCAATCACACTGCAGTTAATCACAATCAACATACATCTTTGTCACTTGCTCCATCATTTCATGGGATAAATTCATAGAGTTTCGATTACTGGGTCAATTTGATACAGTACACCCACAAAAAGGTTAAAGATACCATTTTAAATCAGTTATAACACAAAATGAGAAAAATCAACTAGCTAGATGACATCTTTTCTATTTGGACATTTTATATTAACCAACAGCAGTTCTCACATCTCCTTCCATTTGGGCTCCACCCTGAGCCCTCTAATGTTGTAAATATTAACATCTCATGAAACTTGCTATTTTATTCCACTACTTCTGCCACCTGACAACATCCTTTAGTGACATCCTCAAAATCACATCGCTACAAGAGATTCAGCCACACCGAAACTGCCTACAATGTACTCAGTGCTGCTAGACACCCCCTCTCCCGACCATGCATATATAGGGTTTTTTTATTAACATATTTTTTAATTGGAGGCTACTTTACAATATTGTAGTCGTTTTTGCCATACATTCACATGAATCAGCCATGGGTGTACATGTGTCCCTCATCCTGAACCCCGCTCTCACCTCCCTCCCCATTCCATCCCTCAGGGTCATCCCAGTGCACCAGCCCTGAGCCCTGTCTCATGCATAGAACCTGGACTGGCGATCTATTTCACATATGACAATATACATGTTTCAATCCTAGTCTCTCAAATCATCTCACCCTTGCCTTCTCCCAGAGTCCAAAAGACTGTTCTATACATCTGTGTCTCTTTTGCTATCTCGAATATAGGGTTATTGTTAACATCTTTCTAAATTACATATATATGCATTAATATACTATATTGGTGTTTTTCTTTCTGACTTACTTCACTCTGTATAATAGGCTCCAGTTTCATCCAGTGCATGACAGTGGAAATGGAATTTAGGAAGATCACTTCTTCAAGAAACTCAAAATCTTGACTGGGAACCAATCTATGCAGAAGGAGAGGGGAGTGAAGTGACACCCATGGCTGAGCTCTTGTTAAGAGAGTTAACTTGGGCAGGTTGATAAGGAGTCCAGGCCCAAGCCCCCTTTAAGGAAGAGGTGAACACTCTTTCTTTTTCACACTCTTTTGCCTTAGACATGTAGGCCTCATAGGCAGCAGTATTTCTTGCTCAAGGACAAGCTTTCTTGAGCTCATAATGTATGTTGTGGGAGGTCTGGGTAAAACTTCCACAGCCTTGAGCTCTGGGTTAACCCATTCCTTTCAGCTAATCTTGTGCTCATGTCATCCCAGGATGTATGTTATGGGAAAGGGTCTGGGCAAAATTTTCACAACCTTGAAGTATTTTTTTCTATTCTCAGCAGCTAGCAGAAAAGTATATAAAGACCTGCTTAAACTAACAAGTTGGGTAATCTTTCTACCCCCTTCTGATGTCTATGTCAGAAGCTTTATCTGTCACTATCACTTTAATAAAATTTCTACTACACAAAGCTCTGAGTGAGTGAGACTGTCTTTGGTCCCTGAGTTAAATCTTCTCCTTCAGAGACCACAAATCCGGTGGAACACCATAAGCTTTCATCTATCATCTCGGCAACTCACTGGGATCCCAAGACAAGGTATATAGCTATCATCTTGGGGGCTAAGCTAAAGCTATCAATGTGCTTTCTTCACACAGGGAATGGTTTTGCTGCCAGGAGTATCAAGTAGGCATGAACTTCAGATAAAAAAAAAAAAAATCAGCCCATGATTACAGAGCGAATGCATGGAGGAATTTGCATTTGATTCAAGCTGTGTTAAAAGTCTTGGTGACCTTGAGCGCCCAATAGGATATGGTGGTCAGTGTGAGACCCTGGAGATCTATCTGAGTCATAGCAGAGGATTTTGGACTAAGTTGTTCAATGCATCAGTGACTGGCCATTAAGGTTGGCTGTTGAGTAGTTGAATTGTGGCTATTGTGACAAAGGAATTGAGCTTTTAATTTTACTTAATTTGAATTAAAGTTGAAAAGCTGATACTTGATGCATCAATTGGAAAACTTTTATGTATGTTTGGAACAACTTGAGCACCTGAATGTCCTTTTTCAACTCTAAATTTTATGGAACTGAAGGGGAGATCAAACATGCCTTTTTGTCAAAAAATTGTTTATTTACTTTCGGCTGTGCCAGGTCTTCATTTTTCTTTAGCTGTGGCAAGCTGGGGCTACTCTTCAGTGCTCTGAAGCACACTGTCCCTTAGTTTCCTCACTTATAAAATAGGGATGATACTGCTCGTGTTGTAAAATCCTGAGGATTCAAAGTAAAATCACCAACAAGGCCTGGCTCATAGTGAGCATTCAACGTTAGTTCTCTTCCCCTTACATCTGCATAGTAAGATCCCACATGCCACCGGGTGACTACGGCCACGTGCCGCAATAAAGACCCAGCACAGCCATAAAGAAAGAAAGAATGTTGAGAGAAGTTAAGTGAACCCCCTCAAAGTCACACCCTGGTAAGTGACAGTGTGGGAATTCTAAGCCCAGCTCTTCTGGCTCTGGATCCAGGGCTTCCTCCACTGGCAGTGTGCCAGCCCCAGTCTCGAGCTCCCTATATCCCACAGTCCAAGAGGCAGGTGAGGAGCCACGAAGCATAGGCCTCAGGGCTCCTCCCAGTCCTCAAAGGCAAGACTCCAGCTCTCCTTACTGCTCCGCTGTCTGCTTCCTTCTGCTTCTCTGGCCTCTTCCTAGTTTGGGAAATGGGCTCAGAAACCTACAGGGTTAGCCACCTCCCTCTCTCAGGGTGACTACACAGTCAACACCCGATGATGTCCTTCTTCAGAAGGACAGGCGATTGCTACAGATGAAGGACAAAGCAACCAACCACCCCTCAAATGAGCAAGAGAAGACGGGAGTCCTAGAGAAGGAGTTAGGGTTTGTCTTCTAGCAAAAAAAGGACAAATGATCTCGCTTACTGAAAAGGGAGCCTCCATCAACCATCACCCTGAAAGTCAGATGGAATTCTACAGTGTGTCACAGTAATGAGGATGGTCCGTGGACAACGCCACGCAGCAACATGGGTGAGTCACAAAGGTAAAGCTGAGTGAAAGAAGACCAGCACCAAAGTGGCATACCAGGTGCCTGCACTGATGTGACATTCTAGGACAGTCAAACTAACTTATGCTCAAAATTTTTCAGGGCAAGGGTTATCCCTGGGGTGGGGACAAGGGCAGGACTGCAAGGCTTATGGTGAGCTGGACCTCTTCTGTTTCCTGCCCTGGACAGGCGGCACGTGGCTTGTGTTTGTGAAAATTCATCAAGTGCAATTTTCTGTAGAGTTATGCTACAGTGAAATCTGTATACAACTTTCTGGGCTGATGGAAATCTTCTTGATCTAGTGGTGAGTATATACATGTGTCAAAACGCATTGAGCTGGACCCTTAGGTTGTGAGTATTTTATTGTTTGTTTCTAAAAATGAAACATGAGGGAGGTATAGTAAAAGAAAAAAAAAAGCCTCAAAAGCAAGTAATATAATGTTTTTCTCCTAAATTTAAATAACTCTAGCCTCACTAGCTTAACCTCAAGGTCTTGTGAGAGGAAGGGAGTCGGGCAGGAATGGACTGGGAGACTGGGGTTTGAAGACGCTTGAGAGTCCCTTGGACTGCAAGGAGATCCAACCAGTCCATTCTGAAGGAGATCAGCCCTGGGATTTCTTTGGAAGGAATGATGCTAAAGCTGAAACTCCAGTACTTTGGCTACCTCATGCGAAGAGTTGACTCACTGGAAAAGACTCTGATGCTGGGAAGGATTGGGGGCAGGAGGAGAAGGGGATGACAGAGGATGAGATGGCTGGATGGCATCACGGACTCGATGGACGTGAGTCTGAGTGAACTCCGGGAGATGGTGATGGACAGGGAGGCCTGGCGTCCTGTGATTCATGGGCTCACAAAGAGTCGGACACGACTGAGCGACTGAACTGAGCTGGCCTGATATGNCATCACGGACTCGATGGACGTGAGTCTGAGTGAACTCCGGGAGATGGTGATGGACAGGGAGGCCTGGCGTCCTGTGATTCATGGGCTCGCAAAGAGTCGGACACGACTGAGCGACTGAACTGAGCTGGCCTGATATGCAAACTATTACATATAGAATGGATGGACAACAAGGGTAAACCATAATGGACAAGAATATATTGGATCGGCCCAAAAGTTCGTTCCATAACATCCTAAATGAACTTTTCGGCCAACCCAATAAAAAAGAATGTGTGTATATATGTGTAATTGAGTCACTTTGCGTTACAGCAGAAATTAACATTCTAAGTCAATTATTTTTCAATTTTAAAAAGGTCTTATAAGAAATTTAGTTTATGAATGTACATGAACCTCAAGAAGATGTCATGAAATCAACATGACATCTTAGTGCATAATTATAGTGCTTAAAATGTCTCTTAGACCTATCACCAAGAAAATGATGCTACACAGCTGACTGCAAAGATATCTTGCTCAAGCTAATATGTTACTTCCAAGCCTTTTCCCCTGCAATTGGAAGTACAAAAGGCTTTGGCTCAGGTAAAAATGCTCAGAAATTTCAAACTGGTAAGGTCAAAATCAAAGAACCTTTAAATCAAAGCACCTGTCTTTTTCAAAACATTTGTATTAAATGCAGACAATAAAAAAATTGTAATATTGGCTTTAGGGGTTTCCAAAACAATGCAAGAAAACACCCCCAGGTCACTGATACAATCAGTGGTCCCCATCTTGTCCATAGATCTTAACATGCCAAACAAACACTATATTTTAGCATCTGAGTATCTATCAATACTATAAAATTTTAGCAAGGAAGTCTCTAAAAGTTTCACTATTCAGATTTCCCTAGTGGTCCACTGGTTAAGAATCTGCCTTGCTGGTGTGAAATNTTTTTTTTTTTTTTTTTTGGCCAAGCTGTGTGGCTTATGGGATCTTAGTTCCCTGACTAGGGATTGAACCTGAGATTTCACAGAAGTGAAATCTCAGAGTCCTAACCACTGGACTGCCAAGAAATTCCCCCCACTGAAATTTTTTTAAGCCACTTCATTTCTCTATAACTTAGTTTCCTCATCAGTGAATGTCAGTTAGTAACCTGCATCATGCTGTGCTGTCCTTAGTTGCTCAGTCGTGTCTGACTCTTTGTGACCCCAAGGACTATAGCCCACCAGGCTCCTCAGTCCATGGGATTCTCCAGGCAGGAATACTGGAGTGGGTTGCCATGCCCTCCTCCAGAACCTTTATCATAGGTAATAGTAATAAAGAAGTTAAACAATTAACAGTTAAATGATTGAACAAATGAGAGACAGACTACATTTTTCAAATAATTTTTAAAACCTGTTAATGGTCAAATTAGTATTAAGAGATGAACTGTGTACAGGGTCTCCAGTCAGTACTCAAGAATCTTAGGGAGTATTGAGAGCCCCCAGGGTTTAAATACTACTTCAAAAAGCCAAGGCTAATTAAGCAGTGAAATATCTCACTGTTGCTTAGAATTAGATCAAGCTGGTAGAAAAACACTGCTTAGATGGTAATCAAAAGCTGAGGTTGACAGTTATGGCTCTGATTAATCTTAAATGGGTAACAAAGGGACTTCCCTTGCGGTCCAGGGGTTAAGAATCTGCCCTCAAATGCAGGGGACAAGAATTCGATCCCTGGTCGGGGAACTAAGATTCCACATGCCTTGGGGCAACTAAGCCCCCATGCCCAGTGAGAGAGTCCATGGGCCACAAGGGAAGATCCTGCATGATGCAACAAAGATCCAAAAACTGCAACTGATCTGCTAGACATGCCCTTCCAAGCATAGATTTAGTTTAGTTTATCTGTTCATTTTGGTTTATCTGATCATCTGTTGGTGATAACAGAGGAGTCTTGGATAACAATATGATTGGAGACCACTGACCTCTGCATCTGGTCACATAGTTCCACATAATCTACCAAAGGACTTCTACACAGGAAGACATGGTAAAAACCTGAAACACTAAATCCATGCGCACCTGATTCATTGTCCTCCATCCAGGTATCATAATAAGCCAATACATTTCCAGAAAAAACAAACCTCTACTGCAGGATCATAGTGTGGGTGTGGGGTGGGGGACTGAGGGGGTGTTTCATGTTGATTTGGTTTTGGTTTGTTTTCACCGAACACACTTAAGCTTCCTAACATCCCATCCTAATCATAACGCCTGCATTTCTCTTCAGAAACAAATTCTGTTCAATTATATATGTCCATTTTTAGTTTATTCCTTATTTATTTTATTGTTGCCTTTTCAACTAGTATTAGTCTAGAAACAGGGCCCCTGTATGATATTTTCAATGAATACTGCTCAAAAATTTTTTTAGGTTTTTTTTTTGGTGGGGGGACACCCTTTAGCAGGTAGGATCCCAGTTCCCCAACCAGAGATTGAACCACATCCCCTGCACTGGAAGTGCACAGCCCTAACCACTGGGCTGTCAGGAAGGCCCCAAAACTGCTCAGATTTTTTTAAGAAGATACTCATGTTCTGGCATCTAGCCACGCACTGATACTAATGATACTGAAAGCAGCTGGCTGATATTGACTGTGTGCCAGACACCACCCAGGCATGGCACACGGATGGTTCCCTGCATTTGTTCAACGCTCCTTTGTTTCCTAACTACTGACGCTGTGCCCACCAAGCACCAGGCACAGCTCTAGGCATGTGGCACCAGGAATACAGCAGTAAATGGAGCACAGGTCCCTGCCTCGGGTATTTTAGTGATAACTGCTGAAGACAACACTGAAACAGAAAGTGAGCGGGAAGTACTGGTGGAGCGGGAAGGGGATGTTGTCTTAAATGAGGTGAGCAGCAAAGTCCCTAAGTGTCCAGTAGAACGCTTAAGCCTTGCCGACAAGGAGATAAGAGGTCAAAGCACAGGGCTATCTCAGAGAAGAGTGTTCCCTCCAGGAGGAGGCACCAGCAGTGCAAAGACCCTGGGGCAGAAAGGCCCTCAATTTTCTGCAGGAACAAAGAGACCAGTATGACTGCAGCTGTGCATTTCAAGAGGCAGGCAGGAGGCAAAGGTCAGAGAGGTCAAAAAGGCCTGACCACATAGGGCCCCTGAACTCCTGGAACAGTGGGGGCTTTTATGCTAACAACAGGGAAGTTCGTGCAGGTTTTTATGAGAAGAGTGAAATGAGCTAACGTGTTGATAGGACCATGCTGGTGGCTGTGATGAACAGATTACAGAAGGCAGACAAAAGAAGGTACTTAGGAAGTTACCAAAATGATCCCAGAGAAAGAACAGAGTGGGAGTCACAGAACTGATGGGAATTGATCAGAGTGAGATGTTGGCTGTACTCTGAAAGCGAGAGCCAATAGGATTTGATGATGAATCAGTTAATTAACAACTTACTGATCAGAGACGTATTAATACATCTATTGTTGCCCAAACATTATTGACCGGAATCTTTCAATATTCACTTACATAACAAATCTCTGGCCACAGGCATTAGTTTCTGCATAAATCCCTCTGTCAATAATGTGTTAAAAGGATGAAGTTATCATCAACCCAGATGGAGAATATAGGGTAGAAGAAAACTCAGAGGGAAGGTTAAAAGTTTGGTTTTGGCCCTGTGAGATGAAGTATCAAGCAGACTATCCATTCAAGTGGGGAAGCCGAGCAGGTAGGCAGAAGCATGTGTCTGGAGTCCAGGAGAGGTCTGGGCTACAGATAAGAATGAGGATTTTGGCACCATCTTGATGTTATTTAAATGGCTTTCCCAATAGCTCAGCTGGTAAAGAATCTGCCTGCAGTGCTGGAGACCCCAGTTTGATCCCTGGGATGGGAAGATTCCCTGGAGAAGGGAAAGGCTACCCACACCAGTATTTTGGCCTAGAGAATTCCATGAACTAGTTCATGGGGTCGCAAAGAGTCGGACACGACTGAGAGACTTTCATTTTGATGTTACTTAAAGCACAGGTTAGAGAAGGCAACGGCACCCCACTCCAGTACTCTTGCCTGGAAAACCCCATGGATGGAGGAGCCTGGTGGGCTGCAGTCCATAGGGTCGCTAACAGTCTCACACAACTGAGGGACTTCAATTTCACTTTTCACTTTTCACGTTCATGCATTGGAGAAGGAAATGGCAACCCACTCCAGTGTTCTTGCCTGGAGAATCCCAGGGATGGGGGAGCCTGGTGGACTGCCATCTATGGGGTCACACAGAGTTAGACATGACTGAAGCGACTTAGCAGCAGCAGCAGCAAAGCACGGGTTAGGAGGAGATCTCCAAGGGACTCATTGCAACAAGAATGGGTCTAGAAATGGTTCAACCTTGTGAAGTCAAGGGAAAGAAGAACAGCCAGAAAAAGAGAAGCAGCCTGCCAGGTTGTTGGGAAACTCAGAACAGGAAGCCCACAGAAGAAAGTTTTGGAGAGGAGAAAGGATGCCAGTGGGTTGGGTGTGGCTGGTGAACCAAACAAGTTGAGGATTTTGACAGCTGACCTCTGGCTGCAGCAACACTGAGGTCAGTGGGGGCCCAGACAAGAATGGTTTTAGGGGCATGATGGGGGTGAACACCTGCGTGGTGTCCATGCAGGAGAGATGGGGAAGAGAGGAGGAAGGAAGATACACACCTAAGTAAGACACTGGCCATTTTCAGATGGAGAAATTGAGGCTTTAGGAGGTTTATTATGTTACCCCAGGTCTTATCTCTGATGAGTAATGGATCCCGGATTTGAAGCTAGGCAGGCTTGTTCCTGAGCCCCAGGTATTAAACACCATATTATTCTGCCTTAACATGCAACAGACGTGCCTTGACAATCAGACTTACATCTTTTTCAATTAGTACTCTGCCATCTCTTGGGAGGACCACCCGACTCTGCATCTACCCTTTTTTGGCTNGCTTGTTCCTGAGCCCCAGGTATTAAACACCACATTATTCTGCCTTAACATGCAACAGACGTGCCTTGACAATCAGCCTTACATCTTTTTCAATTAGTACTCTGCCATCTCTTGGGAGGACCACCCGACTCTGCATCTAGCCTTTTTTGGCTGTGCCACATGGCATGAATGAATCTCCTTTGACATCTTTAAATCCTCAGGGAGTCAAGTCTTCCTATCTCTCTTTTCAGGATAACACAACTTGGGGAAAATTCACTTTTTTAAAGCCAGGATTTTTAAGTGTTTTTTAAAGAAATGACCCTTATCTCGTTCTGTTCTGACCCAGAAGGGCACCCTGTCTCTCCCGCTGGCCACAGACACCTCCATACTAGCCCATCTAGAGACAAGTAGTCAGGGCATCTGATCGAAAAGTCCTTAGCTCACCTTTGCAAACAGATGATCCCCTAGGCTGCTGCAGTAACCTCACAGCTGCAGCTGTCCCTGCCTCCCTCACATGGACACCCTCAGGGGAAGGGCTATTTGTCTCCAAAAAAGCTAAAAACCAAAATGGCTCTTCCACCCTACTTGCAGTGTAATTGTGGCTCCCAGATACTACTAGATGAAGCCATGTATCTTAAGGTTTTGATGATGTCAAAGAAAAAACAAAACACATACCATGAACAGGTTTCTTTCAAAAGAGAAAGACATATCCATGGATGATAGAGACACAAGAAGTTCTGTTGACTGAATCACCAAAGACTTTAAACACACACATGTGTAATCCATGCACTGAAACAAAGGCACACAATGACAGCTTGCGTATTATGAGCTAAGACCCTAAGCCACAGTCCACCTCAGCTCCTCCCATTCCAGCTCCTGGACCTGTGATATCTCCTCTTCTCCAAGAGGACCCTTCAGGAGACCAGTTGCAATTATACTGAAGTAAATCAGCTTTGGGTTGTTGTCATTTAGTCACTAAGTTGTGTCTGATTCTTTGTGACCCCATGGGCTGCAGCATGCCGGGCTTCCCTGTCCTTCACTGTCTCCCAGAGTTTGCTCAATTTAATGTCCATTGAGTCAGTGATGCTATCTATCATCTCATCCTCTTCATCCCCTTCTCCTCCTGCCTTCATTCTTTCCCAGCATCAGGGTCTTTTCTAATGAGTTGGCTCTTGGCATCAGGAGACCAAAGTATTAGAGCTTCAGTTTCAGCATCAGTCTTTGCAATGAATATTCAGGGCTGTTTTCCTTTAGGATTGACTGGTTTGATCTCCTTGCTGTCCAAGGGATTCCCAAGGGCCTTCTCCAGCACCAGAATTCAAAAGCATCAATTCTTCAGTGCTCAGCCTTCTTTATGGTCCAACTCTCACATCCGTACATGACTACTGAAAAAAACCGTAGCTCTGACTATACAAACGTTTGTCTGCAAAGTGATGTCTCTTCTTTTTAATATGCTCCCTAGTCTTGTCATAGCTTTCCTTCCAAGGAGCAAGTGTCTTTTAAGTTCATGGCTGCAATCACCATCCAAAGTGATTTTGGAGCCCAAGAAAAGAAAATCTGACACTGCTTCCACATTTTTCCATTCTATTTACCATAAAGTGTTGAGATCAGATGCCATAATCTTAGTTTTTTTAATGTTGCAGTACAAGCCATGTTTTTCACTCTCTTCTTTCACCCTCAAGAGGCTGTTTAGTCCCTCTTCACTTTCTGCCATTTGAGTGGTATCATCTGCGTATCTGAGGTTGATATGCAGATGATATGCAAGAGCCCCCGTGACACAACTATGACCAGAGGAAGACAAATTAATTAATTAATTTAAAAATTAAATTAAAAAATAAGTTGGCTCTAGTTTGCCCTTTTCACTCAACAAATATTTATTGAGCGTGCATCCACATGGCCAAGTACTCTTGTATGCACTGGGGATGCAATAGCAAAACAACGGACAAAAACTCCTCCTATCCTGGTGAAGACTGGGGGTGGCAGGGTGGGTACAAGAAGCAAAATTTTTCATCAGATGGTGGTTACAGAGAAAAATTAAGTTGGAAAAGATAACATAAACAGATGGAGGGATATTCCATGCTCCTGGGTTGGAAGAATCCATATTGTGAAAATGACTATATTACCAAACGCAATATACAGATTCAGTGCAATCCCTATCAAATTACCAATGGCATTTTTCACAGAACTAGAACAAAAAATTCTACAATTCATTGAAAATACAAAAGGGCTCAAATAGCCAAAGCAATCTTGAGAAAGAAGAATGGGGCTGGAGGAATCAACTTACCTGGTTTCAGACTATACTACAAAGCTACAGTCATCAAGACCGTATGGAACTGGCAAAAAACAGAAATATAAACCAATGGAACAGAATAGAAAGCCCAGAGACAAACCCACACACATAAGGTCACCTTATCTTTGACAAAGGAGACAAGAATATACAATGAGGAAAGTGACAGTCTCTTCAATAAGTGGTGCTAGAAGAACTGGACAACTGCATGCAAAAGAATGAAATTAGAACATTTCCTAACACCATACACAAAGATAAACTCAAAAAGGATTAAAGACCTAGATAAAAGACCAGAAACTATAAAACTCTTAGATGAAAACACAGGCAAAGCACTATATGACACAAATCATAGCCAGATCTTTTATGACCCACCTCCTAGAACAATGGAAATAAAAACAAAAATAAATAAATAGGACCTAATTAAATTTAAAAGCTTCTGCACAGCAAAAGAAACTATAAACAAGGTGAAAAGACAACCCTCAGAATTGGAGAAAATAATAGCAAATGAAACAACTGACAATTAACAACCAAAATATACAAGTAGCTCATACAACTCAGTATCAGGAAAANCTCCAGCACCAGAATTCAAAAGCATCAATTCTTCAGTGCTCAGCCTTCTTTATGGTCCAACTCTCACATCCGTACATGACTACTGAAAAAAACCGTAGCTCTGACTATACAAACGTTTGTCTGCAAAGTGATGTCTCTTCTTTTTAATATGCTCCCTAGTCTTGTCATAGCTTTCCTTCCAAGGAGCAAGTGTCTTTTAAGTTCATGGCTGCAATCACCATCCAAAGTGATTTTGGAGCCCAAGAAAAGAAAATCTGACACTGCTTCCACATTTTTCCATTCTATTTACCATAAAGTGTTGAGATCAGATGCCATAATCTTAGTTTTTTTAATGTTGCAGTACAAGCCATGTTTTTCACTCTCTTCTTTCACCCTCAAGAGGCTGTTTAGTCCCTCTTCACTTTCTGCCATTTGAGTGGTATCATCTGCGTATCTGAGGTTGATATGCAGATGATATGCAAGAGCCCCCGTGACACAACTATGACCAGAGGAAGACAAATTAATTAATTAATTTAAAAATTAAATTAAAAAATAAGTTGGCTCTAGTTTGCCCTTTTCACTCAACAAATATTTATTGAGCGTGCATCCACATGGCCAAGTACTCTTGTATGCACTGGGGATGCAATAGCAAAACAACGGACAAAAACTCCTCCTATCCTGGTGAAGACTGGGGGTGGCAGGGTGGGTACAAGAAGCAAAATTTTTCATCAGATGGTGGTTACAGAGAAAAATTAAGTTGGAAAAGATAACATAAACAGATGGAGGGATATTCCATGCTCCTGGGTTGGAAGAATCCATATTGTGAAAATGACTATATTACCAAACGCAATATACAGATTCAGTGCAATCCCTATCAAATTACCAATGGCATTTTTCACAGAACTAGAACAAAAAATTCTACAATTCATTGAAAATACAAAAGGGCTCAAATAGCCAAAGCAATCTTGAGAAAGAAGAATGGGGCTGGAGGAATCAACTTACCTGGTTTCAGACTATACTACAAAGCTACAGTCATCAAGACCGTATGGAACTGGCAAAAAACAGAAATATAAACCAATGGAACAGAATAGAAAGCCCAGAGACAAACCCACACACATAAGGTCACCTTATCTTTGACAAAGGAGACAAGAATATACAATGAGGAAAGTGACAGTCTCTTCAATAAGTGGTGCTAGAAGAACTGGACAACTGCATGCAAAAGAATGAAATTAGAACATTTCCTAACACCATACACAAAGATAAACTCAAAAAGGATTAAAGACCTAGATAAAAGACCAGAAACTATAAAACTCTTAGATGAAAACACAGGCAAAGCACTATATGACACAAATCATAGCCAGATCTTTTATGACCCACCTCCTAGAACAATGGAAATAAAAACAAAAATAAATAAATAGGACCTAATTAAATTTAAAAGCTTCTGCACAGCAAAAGAAACTATAAACAAGGTGAAAAGACAACCCTCAGAATTGGAGAAAATAATAGCAAATGAAACAACTGACAATTAACAACCAAAATATACAAGTAGCTCATACAACTCAGTATCAGGAAAACAAACAATCCAGTCAAAATGTGGGCAAAAAACCTAAACAGATATTTCTCCAAAGAAGACATACAGATGGCTAACAAACATACGATTATGTGCAACATCACTCATTATTAAAGAAATGCAAATCAAAACTACAATGAAATATCACTTCACCTCAGACAGAATCAGTTCAGTTCAGTTCAGTTGTGCTGTCATGTCCAACTCTTTGACACCCCATGGACTGCAGCATGCCAGGCTTCACCAACTCCCAGAGCTTGCTCAAACTCATGTACATAGAGTCAGTGATGACAACGAACCATCTCATCCTCTGTTCCCTTCTCCTCCTGCCTTCAGTAATTCCCAGCATCACAAACTTTTCCAATGAGTCAGTTCTTCCCATCAAGTGGCCAAAGTATTAGAGCTTCAGCTTCAGCATCAGTCCTTCCAGTGAACGTTCAGGACTGATTTCCTTTACAATTGACGGGTTGGGTCTCCTTCTAGTCCAAGGAAGTCTCAAGAATCTTCTCTAACACCACAGTTCAAAAGCATCAGTTCCTTGGCATGGTCCAGCTCTCACATCCATACAAGACTACTGGAAAAACCATAGCTTTGACTATACAGACCTTTGTTGGCAAAGTAATGTCTCTGCTTTTTAANAAGTCTCAAGAATCTTCTCTAACACCACAGTTCAAAAGCATCAGTTCCTTGGCATGGTCCAGCTCTCACATCCATACAAGACTACTGGAAAAACCATAGCTTTGACTATACAGACCTTTGTTGGCAAAGTAATGTCTCTGCTTTTTAATATGCTGTGTAGGTTTGTCATAGCTTTTCTTCCAAGAAGCAAGCATCTTTCAATTCGATGGCTGTAATCACCATCTGCAGTGATTCTGGAGCCCAAGAATGGCCATAATCAGAAAAATCCAAAACCAAATGCTGAAGAGGGTGTGGAGAAAAGGGAACCCTCCTACACTGCTGGTGGGAATGTAAATTGATACAGCCACTATGGAGGACAGTAAGGAGATTCCTTTAAACTAGAAATAAAACCACCATATGACCCAGCAATACCACTTCCAGGCATATACCCTGAAGAAACCAAAACTGAAAAAGACACATGTACCCCAACGCTCATTGCAGCACTGTTCACAATAGCCAAGACATGGAAGCAACCTAGATGTCCATCAGTAGATGAATGGATAAAGAAGCCGTGGTACGTATATACAATGGAACACTACTAAGCCATAGAAAAGAGCCCATCTGAGTCAGTTTTAATGAGGTGGATGAACCTAGAGCCTATTATACAGAATGAAGTAAGTCAGAAAGAGAAAAGCAAATGTCATATATTAACACATGTATGAAATCTAGAAGGATGGTAATGACAAATCTGTTTGCAGAGCAACAATGGAGACACAGACATAGAGAACAGATTTATAGGTAAGGCTGGTGGAGAAGAGGGAGAGGGTGAGATAAATGGAGAGAATAGCATGAATGCATATACACTAACATATGTAAGTTGATACCAATGGGAATTTGCTGTATGACTCAGGGAACTCAAACGGGGGCTCTGTAATAACCTAGAGAGGTGGAAATGGACGGGAGGTGGGAGGGAGATTCAAGAGGGAGGGGACAAATGTACACTTATGGTTAATTTATGTTGATGTATGACAGAAATCAAACCAACACTGTAAACCAATCATCAATCCATTAAAAATAAATAAGTAATTTTTAAGTTAAAAAAAGTTAAGTTGGAAAAGCAGATAAGAGGGCAGGTGGGTGGAGGGATGGAGATGACATAATTTTTAATAGGTAATCCTGAANCCGCGCGGAGTCGGTCTCGGGAGCTCTGGCCCCGCTTCTCCCGCCCAAACCCAGCCCTGGCCGCCCGACACCTTGTGAGCCGGATAGAAGGGAAAAGTGAGACTCCAGGACTGTCTTCTAAATTCGAACGAAAATCGTACTGCCTTCTTTCCTGTCTACGTTCCTGCTGCCAGTCCTGAGGGTGACTCTTGTTGGAAAGAAATAGACCAAAGAAATAAATGAAAGGCTGTTTTTAAAGGCAAGTTCATTTAAACGAAGGGAATCGCGTGGAAGTCTTGTGTGTGTGTAAAAGAGGGGAATAATCAGTGTGTGCATTCACTTAAAACCCGGAACCACGAAAGCCAGCAAGTACTCCATTAAGTGCTTTCTTAAGGGATTCGGAGAGGTAATGAAAAGGATTACTGCAAAGATTAAATGAGGACATTTAGGAAAAGCACCTCCGCAGAGCTTCCCAGATGACGTTAGTGGTAAAGGAGGAGATGCCAGAGACACAGATTCAATCCCTGGTTTGGAAGGAACCCCTGGAGGAGGGCATAACATTCTCCTGGAGAATCCTATGAACAGAGGCCTTTCAGGCCACAGTCCATGAGGTTGCAAAGAGACGCGACTGAGCGACTTAGCAAGAACGCAGGCGCACACAGTAGGTCTGCAAATTTTCCACTCCAAACTCTCCAAGGGGTCTTTAACAGCAGGGGCCCTGGAGGGGAAAAAAAAAAATTATAAAAGCAACTGGCCTTTCCCACCGCCCACCCAGGGCCTGAGGGTACTCCACCTCCCTTGACAGCCCAGACTCCTGCTTGATTAACTTCTTAGTGTTGTTTAATGGCGCATTCATAGGCCGGGGATCTTAATTGTTTTAATTCCCGGTCCACTACATGCGGGAAATCTGATGGAAATTTAGAATGGGGGTCGAGGAGAGGGTAGCCCTGATTTGCACACAATGGGAGAAGTCTTCTTAGCCTCAAGTTCCCACCTACAATACTTCCAATTAAGCGGGGGAGGGGGATTGTTTTGGCGTTCTCTGTTTTGTTTTGTTTTGTTTGGGGGATAGCCTCTCTCTTGTGGCAAGCGTTGTCTTAGTTCCTCAGTCAGGAATATAACCCTAACACCCTGCATTAGAAGCCCGGAGTCCTAACCACTGGACCGCCAGGGAAGTCCCCCAGAAACCCAGCTTTTAAAGGTCCGGTCTTTCAAGCTTTGATTCCACGGGGATTTCGGCTTAGGAATTGTGCATGTGTGTGTTTGTGCGTGTATAATCTCTAACTTCCCTGATCTAAATGTGAGGATTTACTTTCTAGAATTGACTTCTCCTATCTTGAAATGATGCCTTCCTTTCAGCCCCAGGCTATTTTTTGGTCCCCAAGCCGACCCAAAAGGCAGCCTGTCCCGATTTTCAAGGTGACAGCGCCGCCACCTACTGGCAAAAAAAGTTCTCTCTGGTTGTGAGGTACAAGCATCAAGAACTCCAAAGGAAGGAATTAACTATTATTTCATACTCTTTCCCCCACTCCATATGAATTCTCATTCCAATGCGCAGTAACTAGAAGGAAGAGGGCGGGGAATAATGTGTCAAAAAACATGATTGAGCTTGTTAATTTTCTCTTGTCTCTTTTCTGAGTGAAAGTGAAAGTTTTAGTCAGTCTGTCCAGACTGACCCTTTGTGACCCCATGGACTGTAGCCAGATAGGCTCCTCTGTCCTTGGGATTTCCCAAGCAAACATACAGGAGTGGATAGCCATCCCCTGCTCCAGAATAGGGTCTCCTGCATTGTAGGCAGATTCTTTACATCTGAGCCACCAGGGAAGCCCAGTCTCTTTGGAAAAGAAAAGTCTCTTCTCTATTCCTTTGATTTCTACTCTTACCTTTATTATGCCCTTCCTTATACTTACTTTGGATTTACTTTTCTCTTCTTTTTCTGTTAATAATTTCTTAAGGGGGAACCTTAGATCATTGACTTTTAAAAAAATATTTATTTGGCTGCTCAGAGTCTTAGTTGCAACATGTGGGATCTAGGTCCCTGACCAGGGATGGAGCCTAGGTCCCCTGCATTGGGAGTATGGAGAGTCCTGGCCAGTGGACCATCAGGAAGTTCAAATCATTGACTTTTAAACTTTCTCCTTTTCTAATATAATTATTTACAGCTATCGGTTTCCCTTGAAGCACTACTCTAGCTGCATCGCACAGATTTTGAAAAGGTTTATTTTCATTACCATGCTGTTGGGAATACTTTCTAATTTCCTTGTTGATTTTTTTTATCATGCATAGCTTAGCAGAATGTTATTTAATTTCCAAGTTATAGGTTTTTCCTAGATATTTTGTTGTTGATTTCCAATCTAACTCCTTTATAATCAGAGAACAAACTAAGTATAATTTAAAATATTTTAAATTTACTGGGATTTGTTTCATGACCCAGGATATGGTCGGACACTGAATTTGAAACATCTGGTATATAGATAAATTTGTTTGGTTTCAACACTTTTTTAGTAGGACTTCCTGCCTTTGTTAGACCCATCATTGAATGTGTGCTAAGTTGCTTCAGTCATGTCTGACTCTATGGACTGTAGGCCACCAGGCTCCTCTGTCCGTGGGATTCTCCAGGCAAGAGTATTGGAGTGGGTTGCCATGCCCTCCTCTGGGGATCTTCCCAACCCAAGGATCAAACCCACATCTTTTTTTTTTTTTCATGTCTCCTGCATTGTCAGGTGGGTTCTTTACCACTAGTGCCACCTGGGAAGCCCAAGACCCATCATTACAGAGGATTTATTCCACAAGTCATTCTGTGTTCAAAAGTTCAGAGAATCACATCTACCCTACATACATTGTCCCCCATCACTCTAGGGTACTACCTTTGACCTGGTGACCAGCAGGTGGGGATGGCCTGGTCCTCACTTACCTTCTAAAGGCATCTGGGCTGAAGGTCTTCCTTGCTTCCCTTTCATGGTCAGGAAGGAGATGCTAAAGATCCCTGTAGCCTGCTCTCTGCCTCTCCGGAAAGTTTCTTTTTTCCGGAAAGTTTTTGTATCTGGTTCAACTCCCTTGATCCATACCACTGATTTTTTTCTTGATCCATACCACTTACATCCCACTGTCAGAGACCCAATTTTAAGTCTTTCCCTGCTCCTTTCTGTTTCTCCTTCAAGTACAGTTGATACCCCAGCAGCCCTCCTTCTGTCCACCTACTCTTAAATTCTTTTGTGCTCCTACCAATGGCTTCCTGAATTTACACCAACCTGTGAGTCTTGGTCCCTTCATAAATGTCACCTGAGGAAATAATGCCCTGGATATCTTTTTGTTCTTTTCCCAAAATCAGATCTTTCCTCAAAAGCAAAGCTTTCAAGATACACAGAAGATTTGCTGTGGCTTCTATTGCACCTCTGTGCCTTTGCCCAGCCTGGCTATACCAAGCATCTAAGTCCTGAGTCACTTACTACATGACAGGTTTCCAAAAATGGTCCAAACAGCTGCCTCCTGGTATCCATACTTTTGTTTAATCCCCTGTCCTAACTTGCTTCTAACCTGTGACTTGTTATCTAACGAGTGGAATGTGGCAGAAGAGGGTATCCTGTGACTTCCTTCTAACGAGTGGAATGTGGCAAGAGGGATGTGATATCCAAGGAGTAACAAGCTTGCGAGAGTCTCTCTCCCTTGGTGTCTTTGAAAAACAAGTTGCCATGCATCCTACAGCCATGGGGGGAATGATTTCTGCCAACAACCTGCAAGAGCTCAGAAACAGAGCCTCTGTTGAGAAGCCAGTCCTGGGTAAACCTTGACTGTTCCCTTGTGAGAAGATCCAGTTAAGCTATGCTTTAACTCCTGACCCAGAGAAACTGCAAGATAAGTGTGTGCTGTGCTAAGCCACTGAGTTAGAGATGTTCTGTTACACAGTAACAGAAAACAAATATACCAGGTGAAGTGGAATGCTAAGGAATTCCCAGAAGTTCCAGCATGGCACTCCGCCATCAGGGTGTGTTTTAGAAGTGGGCAGCTGAAGACTGATTCCCTATACTTCTCGGTCTTCAGGCTCCATGCATTCCTGGAAGGGGGCTAGAGTCTTGCCATGCTCTTGGTCACCCAAGTTTGGCATCAGAATTTCTAAGTGGGAAAAGGTGGCAATCATCCCTGAGCATTGTTACTTAGTAACAATGGCATTGGCTTAGTAACTACACAAATCTCAAAAAGGAAAAAACATCTCCTGACAGCCAGGAGCTGACCTGGTTCTATCAACAAGGACTTGGTGTTGTTATACAATATCCACAGCCAGATTGTGGTGTTCTCCTGCTGAGCATAAATAATTCACAGAATATCAACATCTGCCAAGGCCACACTGTAACTATGATGGATAAAAACAAAAACAAGACCACTCCACAATTACTGTACAGCACAGACAAAATGTGAGTATTATCCAAACCACAAAAAGAACTAAACATCACCTATCCTGATGAATGAGTGACTAATGCTTCTTTACCAATCCCAGCTCTGGTCTCCATCATTTTCCCCACCTTATAAACAAGATGTAGTAAGATGCTATTATAGGGTGAACTTTGGTCCCCCTAAAATTCATATGCTGAAGTACATACCTCAGTACTTCGGGAGGTGACTGTATTTGAAGACAGGGTTTTTAGGAGGTGATTGTGTTAAAGGAGGTTGTTACGGTATGTCCTGGGACTAGTGGTAAAGATCCACCTGCCAGTGCAAGGAGATGCAAGAGACACAGGTTTGATCCCTGAATTGGGAAGATCCTCTGAAGTATGGAATGACAACTCACTTGGGTATTCTTACCTGTAAACTTCCATGGAAAGAGGAGCCTAGTGGGCTATAGTCCATGGAGTTGCAAAGAGTCAGACACTGCTGAGCACAGACACACACGGTGTGTCCTAATCTAATCTGACTGCTGTCCTTATAAGAAAAGGAAATTTGGACACAGGATAGATTTGGACATACAGGGACACTTGGGTTTGGAGGGACAACCATGTGAGTGGAGCAGGAAGGTGACCATCTATGAGCCAAGGAAAGAGGCCTCAGGAAGAACTAAGTCCACCAACGTCTTGATTTTGGACTTCTGGCCTTCAGAACATGAGACATTTTTAACTTCGGATGTTCAAGCCACCAGTCTATGGGGCCCTAGCAAACTCTGAAAGATGGTCAATCAGAATTTCAGAATTACGCTGACTTCCTGAAAACACTCAAAGCAGAGCAAAGCCCTGCTTCCTTAAACCTCTCCCAAGATCACCTAACAACAAAGTCAGATCCTTTAATAAGCCCTCCCAACACCCTCTTTCTGAGATGACACACACATTCCTCAAAGTATGCATTCTTCCTAGTTGCAAAGACAAGAAATCCAACTAATTCAACTTGAGCTGTGTCTCTGGTGGTCTTTGCCTGAAGGGTGTTGATAACTATAGTTCTGCTTGAAACCACTTTGGCCAGCACCGCCATCCCTTGTGTTTTCACTGGGCTTACGTCAGACCTGGTGTGGGGAGAAGCTCTCCCAATGTTGGCATACTTCCATTCTCTGCCCCTCTTCCTCTTCTCCAACTGCTTCCCTCCCTACATCCACATGGGTGACTCAGTGATGGGGTGAATGGTACCTTGTTTCCAGACATCTGGCACAGCGATGGTGCCCGTATGACTGATTTTTTACAAAAGGGGCTTAATGATACATCTGGATGAACTGAGGCCTCCTGGGACAGTGCTGGAGAAACTGAGTGGTCACCACTCAGCCAACTTCTGACTCTGGTTTTCTCAGTGGAATATGCAGACAGAGGCAAAATGCTGGATTGCTGGACATTGGAGAGAATTTTTTTTTTCAGAGATGGGAGGAAAGACAAAGAGACTAGAGACAAGGAAACCACAGAAGAAAGAAAGTCAGGGTGTTGGTCAGGGAGTTTTTTTTATCATGTTTTATTGTCCATGAGTAATGAAAAATTCAGGACATTTTCAGTAAAATTTAAATTACATGCCAGTCTCTGGGAGAACTTGGGGTCTCTTGACAGTGCAGCGTTTGACTTCAAGGAGGCCTGGGGAAGAGAGAAGGCTTCCAAAGAAGGATGCTGCTGCTGTTGCTGCTAAGTCGCTTCAGTTCTGTAAGACTCTGTGCGACCCCATAGACGGCAGCCCACCAGGCTCCCCTGTCCCTGGGATTCTCCAGGCAAGAACACTGGAGTGGGTTGCCATTTCCTTCTCAGTGCATGAAAGTGAAGTCATTCAGTTGTTTCCGACTCTTAGCGATCCCATGGTCTGCAGCCCACCAGGCTCCTCCATCCATGGGATTTTCCAGACTAGAGTACTGGAGTGGGGTGCCATTGCCTTCTCCGAAGGAAGGATGAGTCACACACAAGTGACAATAGTCTAAATGTCATTTTTATCATGAATCTAAACAAAACTACAATTTTTTTAAGTGACCTGAATAATTGGTGCGTTTTTACATGACAGGTGAGTGAGTGTTCTCTTGTTGTTATTGTTGTTGTTGTTCACTCACTAAGTTCATGTCTGATTCTTTGCAACCCCATGGACTGTAGCCCAAGAGACTCCTGTTTCCATGCGATTTCGCAGGCAAGAATACTGAAGTGAGTTGTCATTTCCTTCTCCAGGAGATCTTCTTGACTCAGGGATTGCACCTGAGCCTCCTGTGTTGGCACATGGATTCTTTATTGTTGAGCCACCAGGTGTTCTCTAAAACCTCTCAAAAACCCTTAACTTGCCACCCAGCGTCTGTATCGTGTGCATTGTATTTTGTCTCCAGTAGTTCCTGCATCCCTTCTAGAAACCACTTCATTCATTTCTTCAACACACTTACTAAATATTAATACAGGAGCATTTCAATGCCAAGTGAAGAGTTTAGAATGATGACTCTAACAGGACTTTTGGCCCCACGATGGAACAAAGTTCTCATCCACAGATGCACATCAGACTCACCTGGGGGACTTCCAAATCTACTGAAGCCCAAGCCCCACCACTGGTTAGTTAGCTCAGAACCTTCTGGGGCCCCAGCATCAGTATTTTTTTGTTTGTTTGTTTTGGCCACGCCATATAGCTTGCAAGATCTTAGTTTCCTGACCAGGGATTGAACCCATGCCCTCAGCAGTGAAAGTGCAGATTCTTAATCACCAGACCGCCAGGGAATTCCCCAAGCATCAGTATTTTAAAAGCAGCCCTGGCGATGCTACGTGCAGCCAAGATCAAGAGACAGACTGACAAAAAGAAAATTACAAGGTGGTGGAGAGTATGTGACAAAGATCTAAGGCAGCCCATAACTAGGACCTCCCTCCAAGGGAGGGCCTCCCAGCCTAATGTTATCGCAACAGAGCCCTATATTTTGAGTAGGAGTTAGTAGGATAACAGAATTCCAGGGAGAGGCCTTGAGGCACGAGTGAGAGTTACCTACTCCATGGAATTCAGCCTGGTAGACCCATCAGTGGAAGCAAGTGATAGAGAGGCAGAGAGATAAGAGTCACCAGTAGGTGAGGGGCCTGTGCGCCGGGCGGAGTTGGCCCGCATCCACAAGGCACTGCTGAGCACCCGTGGGTCCTAAGCAGAGGAGTTGCACAATCAAATGTGCGCTTTAGCACCAAAAACATTTTGTATTGGGGTATAGCTGATGAACAGTGTTGATAGTTTCAGGTGATCAGTTTCAGGTGATCTCAGCCATACATACACATGTATCCATTC
Source organism: Neotragus pygmaeus (assembly GCA_006410875.1). Lineage (NCBI taxonomy): Eukaryota > Metazoa > Chordata > Mammalia > Artiodactyla > Bovidae > Neotragus > Neotragus pygmaeus. Next base: position 1,059,917 of record SJYV01053654.1, on the reverse strand, counting down.
TCCCCCAAACCCCCCTCCCATCCAGGCTGAAAAATGTGAGCTTTAGAAGGATCCCTTGGAGGGACCCAGAATGGAAGTGTTAAGACCAGTTAGGAAAGACGATGGGGGCCCCTGGCCAGGCCCTGGCAGAGAATGAAGAAAAGTGAAGTGATAACAAGGAAGTGAAACCCCACCGCACTAGATGGTGAGTTGAATGGGGGAGAGGGACAACAAGAAACTTCCTGGAATCAGCACCAGAAAGGGCCTCCTGACCACACCCTCTGGCTTCTACTCAGCAGCCACAAGACTCTCCAATTCCAAGGTCCTGCAGTGACCCTTCATGCTGTGAGAGCAGTAGAGGAACAGAGGAGCCTGTCTCTTTATTTCCTCCACTCTTAGAAACACCCACTTCTAGATCCTCCCACCTCCTTCACCACAGCCTCCCCCTGAAGTCTTTTGAACTCCCCCTGCTGCTCCACCCTTAGCAGAGTCTTACTGCCTCAAGCAGCTTCCCTTTGGCCCCAAACTGAAAAGGCCAGAGACCTAGAGTCCCATCTCATTTCTGCCACCTATTACCCTTATGGACTTTTGCAAGTCATCTCATGGAAACTCAGTCAACTTTAGCTGCTTCATCTGCCAAATGGCAACAATAACACTTGTAAAGGTGTGAAGATTAAGAACTAATGTAACATAGAAGGAACCAAGCAAATTGTAGAAAACTGAAAATAGATGATACCGAAATCTCATCTCTTCTAAGGGCTTCCCTAGTGGCTCTGTAATAAAGAATCTGCCTTCCAATGCAGGAGACTCGGGTTTTATTCCTTGATCAGAAGATCCCCTGGAGAAGGAAATGGCAACCCACTCCAGTATTCTTGCCTTGGAAATCCCATGGACAAAGGAGCCTGGTGGGCTACAGTCCATGGGATTGAAAAGAGTCAAACACAACTTGGTCAATGAGCAAGCCCAAGCACATTTCTCTTTAAAAAAGAGAAGAAAGAAAAAAGGACACGCCAGGTTAGAAAATCTCCAAAGATCATAAAGAGGCTGAAGAAAGAAACAGAAGAAGGAAGGGAGAGATGGAGGGAGGAAAGAGAGAAAAAGAAAAAGACAATAGCCAATGGATAAATGAGAAGCCCCTCCTTAACTAATCAAGTAAAAGCAAATTACTTCTGCTGAAGGATGGTGGTGATGGTCACACAACAATAAACATAAATTCAATTTCACAGAAATGTATGCTCAAAAATGATTAATATGGTAAATTTTGTTAAGTGTATTTTACCACAGTTTAAAAGATAAAATGTAATATTCCTTTAATCAAGCAAAATAAAACAGCTAAGGATTACGTTTTTTCACCGTTTAAATTGGCAGAAGTAAAAGCATGGCAGCATTCAGTCGAAATGTACAGGTTTTGTGTAATGCTGTCCAGCACCATTTAAAACGTGGATGTCCCTTGACCTAGAAATTCCAGCTCAGGAATCTGTCCAAGGGAAATATTGACACATATGTGCAAACACACATGCACATACACACACTCACACACACCAAAGCATTAGAAGTGAAGCTGGGCTCACTGGAGCATTAGAACGATAAAAAACAATCTCAAACCGTCCTTAAAATGAAAAGTTACATGGATGTTTGAACAAGTGAGGAAGATCTTTTCGTTCACACCAAACTCGTGGCTTCTGCGGAGGGACTTCCATTTTGATTCTCTGTGCTTCTATATTACTTCCCTGGCAGTCCAGTGGTTAAGACTCTGAGCTTCCACTACAGGGCGCTTCTATGTTGCTGACTTTTTTATACCAAGCACAACTTTTATAATTCATTTCGCTTTAATAACTTTTTTAAATTCTTGGTTTGTTTTGCTGTGCTGGGTCATTTTTGCTCCGTGGGCTTTCTATAAGTGCATCAAGCTAGGGCTCCTCTTCATTGCAATGTTCAGTCTTCTTGTTGCAGTGGCTTCTCTTGCAGAGTCTAGGCTCCAGGGTGCTCGGGCTTCAGTAGCTGCAGCTTCCCAGCTGTAGAGCACAAGGTCAGGAGTAGTGGTGCCCGGCCTTAGTTGCTCCATGGCATGTGGGATCTTCCTGGACCAGGGACCGAACCCACATCTCTTGCATTGGCAGGTGGATTCTTCACCACTGAGCCACCAGGGAAGCCCTTAATGATTTTTTTTTCTGACTGAATGCTTCTTGAGCGCTCACTCTATGGCTTGTCCAGTTGGGAAGGTACCTCCACTTCAAAATCTAATAGGCTTGTTCTTCCCAGCAGCTACAGCAGGGCCTCCCTGTCATTTCTCATGACTATAAATGATTCTGCAGGGAAGAGTGCTGGGGAGAGAAGCAGGGCAGAGGAAACCATGGGTATTCTTGTGACTCTGACTTATCTGTTAGGAGCAGTGGCCCTGAGTGGCTGGCCTCTTTCAAGAGATGCATCGTGCTACCAGCATTCTCAGCCACCTTCTCTCAGCTGGCCTCTGCCATGACCCCAAGCCGGCCCCTGAGACCCCACCAGCCTTTGAATGACACTGCCCTGCCATCTGATATTTTCATGATGGAGAGTGGAGGCTTCTTGTTTTTGCTTCTTCATTCCTTGCCAGAGTTTGGCTGCCCCCCAGCATCCCAAGATCTTTTAACATGCAGCCTGGCTTCACAGACTGTTGGTAGCCTTAGTGAGAAAGCATCTCTGCTCACATCCCCTCTCATCTGTAGGCCATAAGTCAGCCTTCCCAGGGGCTCAGAGATTTATTTTCCTTATTCCTAAGAAGGAAACTCACTTCTTTGTGAGTCTGAATCTAACAAAGATTAGATTCTAATCTAATCTCCCTTGTGGCCCAGAATTCCAGTCCAAGGGTCAGCTTCTCTCCATGTGTGTATGGACACAGTTAGTCCAAAACCAGAGGTACATCTGCAGAGAGAAATATGTTTTACAGTCTCCCAGAAATGAGGCATCCATAAAATTATTTTCTTCAGTTGGCCCTTATATACACACATATACAACTTTGAAAAAATATATTCATCCTGGGCTTCATATTTGATATCTTTCCACAAAACAACCACGTGGATATGGACAGTGTCCCCATCTGTCGAGACCCACCCTCCTTGTTCAGGGAAGCAGAGTACAGCATATGGAGGTTAAGTCACTTGTCCAAGTCACTGCCTCTGGTAGGTGCTGGAGTCAAACTCACATACTCTGACTTCAGAATCCAGACTTTCACTTGCTTCACTGTACCTTCTCCTCTCATTACCAGCTCATATTTTCTTTAAGGAGATATATTTATTTATATCTTCCATTATGAATATTTTGGGAGGGAATAAAAATAGTTTTATTCCGGTAATTACATTAGATCACTATTTTTCCTACTAGATTTTTTTTTTTTTCTTTAAAAAACAAGGAACACAAAAGCATGTTAAACAACACCACCGGGGATGCAAATAGCAAAATTCAATTAGTGTGGTCACTAACTCTACAGGACAAATGGTCAGTTTTCTTCAACAAATAAATTACAAGGAAAAAAAAGAGGAAGCAGAAACTAGAGGTTTAAAGAGACTTAAGACACTTGTCGGGCTTTCCCAATGCCTCAGCAGTAAGGAATCTGCCTGCAATGCAGAAGACACGAGTTCATGTTGGGTTGGGAAGATCCCCTGGAGGAGAAGAGCACAGGCAACCCACTCCAGTATTCTTGCTCAGAGAATCCCATGGACAGAGGAGCCTGGCAGGCTACAGAACATAGCATCACAAAAGTCTGACATGGCTGAAGCATCTGAGCATGGAGGCCCGCAAGAGACTCGTCAACCCATTAGAGTAACTGGGCATTATTTGATTCCTTATCCAAACAAATGAGTTATAATGACAACATTTAAGAGACTTTGGGGAAATTTGAACTCTGGGTTTTTGTTCATCATAAGGAATTATTGTTTATGCTATTAAAGACGATAATGGTAATGTGGATAATTTTTTTCATTTTTATTTTGTACTGGAGTATAGCTGATTAACAATGCTGTGATAGATTCGGGTGGACAGTAAAGGGACTCAGCCATACATATACAAGTATCTATTCTCCCCCAAACTTCCCTTCCATTCAGGCTACCACTTAACAATGAGCAGAGTCCCCAGCACTACAGAACAGGATCTAGTTGGTTATCCATTTTAAATACCCACTGTGTACTTGTCAATCCCAAACTCCCTATCTCTTCTCCCCACCCCGTTCTTCCACCATGGCAACCATAAGTTCATTCTCTAAGTCTGTTTCCCAAACAAGTTCACTTGCATCATTTCTTTTTAGAGTACACATATAAGAGCTGTCATACAATATTTCTCCTTCTCTATCTGACTTACTTCATTCAGCATGACAATCTCTAGGTCCGTTCACATTGCTGCAAAGGGCATTACTTCATTCTTTTTAATGGCTGAGTAATATTCCATTGTATGTACATACTATATCTTGTTTTTTCATTTCTCTGTCGATGGACATCTAGGTTGCTTCAATGTCTTAGCTATTGTAAACAGTGCTGCAATGAACACTGGGGTGCATATATCCTTTCAGACTATGTTTTCCTCTGGGTATATGCCCAGGAGTAGGATTGTAAACACACACAAAAGAAGGGGGAAGAGTATGAACCTGTGTGTACATGTCACCCAGCTTGTGAAGATCATGCTAGCATCTCTAGTATCAGTATCCCACAGAAGGGTTTGGGAATCCCAGACCTAGGTCACTGTGAGTAGCTCCTCCAGGACTTGGTCAGAAGAACACAGTGAGGATGATCCAGGTAGTGCCCAGGAAAGAGCAGGCCAGAACCACAGAGGAAGCACAAGGATCATGAGAGCTGTGGGGTGTAGTAGCGGTGGGTGCTCAAAATTCCCAGGGGGCTGCTGGCAGCTATCAGGTTCCAGCCCTAAGCCATTCTTACCCTAAATCTCCTGGGATGGACACTTTGAAGCATAGCCGAGATCCCAGTTCAAGGGAGAGTTGGCTGCCCTAACTGGCTGGGGGCATTGTCTGCAGATTTGCGTCAGGCCCTTCAGTATTGCCTGAGCAGCAGAAGGCACCTGCTCAGCCCCTCTTGGGACAACTCTAGTTCCAGAGCCCCGAAGGGGGAACGACGCCATCTTAGCTCTCTTCCCTTTGCCCAGTCTCACTTCCTCCCCTTCCACAGGAGGTAATCCTAGGGCACTCCTTGACAAATATCCTGCACCTTAAACCATCTCAGAGTCTGCTTCCCCAGAAACCTGATGTGTAATGCTACTTGTCTCTAAAAAGCATTACAGCCCTCAGCCCTCGTGGCTCAGTGGTAAAGAATCCACCTGCCAATGCAGGAGACACAGGTTTGATCCCTGGTCCAGGAAGATCCCATGTGCCTCAGAACAGCTAAGCCCATGCACCACATAACCATTGAGCCTGTGCTCTAGAGCCCAGGAGCCGCAACTGTGAAGCTCACCTGCTCTAGAGACTGTGCTCGACAACAAGAGAAGCCACTGCAATGAGAATCCCACACACCACCACTAGAAATAGCCCCTTCTCACTGCAACTAGAGAAAAGCCTTCACAGCAACGAAGACCCATTACAGTGAAAAATAAAGAAATAAATTTTCAAATAAAAAGCATTGTTAATACAGTCACCCAGAGAGTCATCCTATGGGGACAGTAAGGACTGCTACACCTTATTCACAGAAAACACAGATATCAGGGCAGGACAGTGAAAATGAAAGTCATTCAGTCATGAATGACTCTTTGAGACCCCATGGACTATACAGTCCATGAAATTCTCCAGGCCGGAATACTGGAGTGGGTAGCCAGTCCCTTCTGCAGGGGATCTTCCCAACCCAGAACCTGGGTCCCCTGCTTTCCAGGCAGATTCTTACCAGCTGAGCCACAAGAAAGACAGAGCAAACAAGAGAGACATTTACACGGTATGTGTCTGGGGAAGATGCAAAGAACATTTGAGGGGAGGCGGATGCAGTTTGCTTTATTTCTCTGGGGGGTGCTGAGGAGCCCACTCTAGCAGATGGTGAGTGGGTGAGCCAGTTAAAAAGGTAATTCAGTCTCTTCCTGATCCAAGTAGTCTTCTAGGACTTCATTCAACCTCCCAAACCCCCACCTGCCGGGGAGAAATGCTCAGTGTTCGGTCATTCTTTCTTTTTCCCTCCTCCCCAAGCAGGTCCAAGGGCCAGAGGTTGACCTGACTCATCTGCCGCTGGTGCAGCCCAGAGCCTGTTTCCCTGGCTGATCTCCTGACTTGCACATTACCTGAAATCTGAAGGCCGCTTTACTTTCATCTCTGGCTTGGGCAACCTTCCCTGGGGCCCTCTTTATGAGGTCAGTTCACCCCTGCCGTAGTGATACCCTCATCCCTGCAAACGTCAATCCCTCAGGGAACTTCTACATTTCTCCCTGAGGCCCTGGGGGATTCTTGGACCTCTATACTCGCTGAGCTGATCTTGCAGGTAAAGGGAACTAGGTGCTCTCCAAGGCCAGATTGCCTAATTTCCATGATGCCATTTTTTTTTTTTTTTTTTTGGAAACTGCTGCATGGCTTATGAGATCTCAGTTCCCCTACCATAGACTGAACCTAGGCCACAGCTGTGAAAGCACCAAGTTCTAACTACTGGACCATCAGGATCCCTGTGATGGGTTTTTTTAATGTGTCACCTTGATTCTTGATTAGGCTATAGTCTTGGCTATTTATTAACTATATATCTACACACACACACCCATTCATAAGTCACATGGTATGATAAATTTTATGAAAAAATAATCAAACTGGGTGAGGCTTGGACACACAGGGAGGGACATTTAGCACAGATCCTAACATACAGTTTTAGTTATTTCTGTTAATGTCGCTTTGTCACCTGAACCAGCTAGAAACCTCTCTTTGCCTGGAGAATTCCCATGAACAGAGGAGCCTGGTGGGTTACAGTCCATGCGGTCTGCAAAGAGTTGGACACAACTGAAGCAACCAACACTANTTGGCTATTTATTAACTATATATCTACACACACACACCCATTCATAAGTCACATGGTATGATAAATTTTATGAAAAAATAATCAAACTGGGTGAGGCTTGGACACACAGGGAGGGACATTTAGCACAGATCCTAACATACAGTTTTAGTTATTTCTGTTAATGTCGCTTTGTCACCTGAACCAGCTAGAAACCTCTCTTTGCCTGGAGAATTCCCATGAACAGAGGAGCCTGGTGGGTTACAGTCCATGCGGTCTGCAAAGAGTTGGACACAACTGAAGCAACCAACACTAACATATCACACCCACCACTGCTTATTTTCTGTGGTGATCAACTCTCAGATTCCTCAGTTTTTTGATCCCTATACCCACTCTGTGAGTCAGTGCCTCTTGATCTCTTACCTGGACAACCTCCATCCCTCACTGCCTCTTTCCTTGCTCCGCTCTGCCTAAATTCTGTTGAGATTTATATCAACATAGATTCAGATCGCTGCTCTGTCACTTAGGACCAAGAAAGCCTGGGCTTGTTCCTTTGGTTCTATCTTAGCTTGGGCTGTCATAACAAAACACGGTAGACTGGGGGGCTTAAATAAAAGTCATTTATCTCTCACAGCTCTGGAGGCTGAGAAATTTAGAATCAAGGGACCAGCCATTTCAGCTCTTGGTGAGGGCCCCTTCCTGGCTTACAGACTGCCACGTTCTTACTGGTGCCTACATGGCCTTTCCTCCCTGCACATGCAGAGAGAGGGGGGAAGTTTCCATGTTTCTTTTTTTAGATGGAGGCTTTCCAGGTGTCTCAGTGGTTAAAAAAAAAAAAAATCCACCTGCCAATGCAGAAGATGAAGGAGAAACAGATTCAATCCCTGGGTCAGGAAGATCCCTTGGAGGAGGGTATGGCAACCTTCTCCAGTATTCTTGCCTGGAGAATTCCATAGACAGAGGAGCCAGGAGGGCTACACTCTTTGGGGTCTCCAATCCAAGAGATGACACAATTGAGTACACGCTTTTCTTAGGTTAGAGCACTAATTCCATCATGAGGTCTCCACCCTCATGGCCTCATCTAAACCTAATTGCCTCCCAACAGCCCCACCTCCTAATATCAGTGCTCTAGGCTATAGGCTTCAATGTATGTATTTTGGGAGTGAGGGCATAAACATTCAGTCCCTAACAAACTCCCTAGATCTTTGTTTCCTCATTAGTAAAATGAAGGTAATAATATTTCCCCCAAGGTAGTCAAAAGGACTCAACAACCCAGTAGTAACTGTGGTTGAGATGATTATTATTGAGATAACATAATTAAAACTTAAAGCACCAAGTTGGCCACATAGAAAAGATTGCATAAATATCAGTTATTATTGGTGGCATTACACATTCCTTAAGACTCAGCTCAAATGTCCACAGCCATGTGGATCAGCCCATGTCACCACTGAATCTTGTAGTTGTTCTGTTATATCCATCACATGTCATCACATCCATTTATTTATGTGTTTATTTCCCATTACAGACCATGAACATGTCAAGGTTAGAGGTCAAGATGCCTGCACCCTGTCTGTTGCCCAGCACCTGATGGGCACTAGGAAATGCTTGTTGAATAAATACATGAGCAAATGAAAGCATGAGCCGGGGCAAGTGACACTCAGAAGCTCAGGTGAGGGCTCCCTGATTTCCTCAAGCGCTTACAGCATGTATTGGCCTATGCTTTGCGGACAAAAATTGGTATGTTTGCTTCAGTTCACAGAGAGCTAGCAGTCAGAGTTCCTGTCCAGGACCAAACCTGGCACCTGTACTAGCATGTGATTTAAACGTTGATGGGCATTATGGACTGAATGTGTCTCCTCCCCAAATTCATTATGCTGGAAGTCCTAATCCCCAGCACCTCAGAATATAACCCTGCTTGAATATAAGGCCTTAAAAGAGATGATTAAGTTAAAATGAGATTATTAGGGTAGGGCTCAAATCTAGTCTGACTGGTGCCCTTATAAGGAGGAATATGGATACCCAGAGAGACATCAGGGATGGACATGCTCAGAGGATGGCCATTGTTAGGGTACAGTGAGAAGGCAGCCATCTACAAATCAGGGAGAGGGGCCTTGGAGGAAAATGAATTTTTGTTGTTTAAGACACAGTCTCGGGTGTTCTGTTATGGCAGCCCTAGCAAACTAATACGTTGGGTGAGTTCCCATTCCTATTTCCCCTACTGCTTCTATATTGGAACTCTCCCATAACGTCCTTAAACATTTTCTCATCAATTCCAGATATCATCTGATCTTAATTTCAGGACTCTGACAGTTTATTCCATTCGTTATCACTATGCCCAAAATGACCCTGTCGCTTTAACATGTCCAGAAACCTCTTGTGAAGAATTCATATTCAGCTTGGGAGCATTTATTGGGCCACATGGAACGATGCAAATAGAACAATACTGAAAGTAGCTCAGAAAATGCTGCAGAGAAGTAATTAGCCTAGTGTGGGGAAAATGATAAAAATGAACTAAAGTAGTTGAACCACTCCCTTTCATATAGTACATCTCACCTACAATATTCTTTCACATACTTGATCTCCCTGATCCTCATGACAGCTCAATTACTATCTTCATTTCTTAGATGAGAAAATTGAAGCTCAGCGAATGAAGTGACTGGCCCAGAGCCCAGGGTTAGTAGGTAATGGTACCACCCCTGGGACCCAGGTCTCCTGACCTCACGTGCTGCCTGAGGTGCTTTATTAGAAAAGAGGAGTTTTTCCTGAAATTCACGTACAGATGTAAGAGCTCGATCCTAAAGAAGGCCACGTGCATAAGAACTGATGCTTTTGAATCATGCTGCTGGAGAAGACTTTTGATGGTCCCTTGGAGTTCAAGGAGATCAAACCAGTCAATCCTAAAGGAAATCAGTCCTGAATATTCGTTGGAAGGACTGATGCTGAGGCTCAAGTTCCAATACTTTGGTCACCTGATGCGAAGAGCAAACTCATTGGAAAATACGTTGATGGAAAGATTGAGGGCAGGAGGAGGAGGGGGGCGTCAGAGAGTGAGATGGTTGGATGGCAACACTGACTCAATGGACATGAGTTTGGGCCAACTCCTGGAGATAGTGAAGGACAGGGAAGCCTGGTGTGTTGTAGTTCATGGGGTCACAAAGAGTCAAACACAGCTTAGCAACTGAACAACAACAGTCTGAAAGCACACATTTGCCACATTCCTTTCTGGAGGTACAAAGATAATAAATAAAACCTTTTTCTCTACTTGCCTGTTATAAATTGTTACTCCCTTCCCAGTAAGCTGGCAATTGACTTTTGGTAAGGCTTCACTAGGAGAAAGCTGTTAAATTTGGCTCCAAGCCAAAGAGGAACACACTGCATAAAAGAGACAGAAAAAGAATATGAATTTTCAAATGAGAAAATCAGCTAAAAAGAAAATAGAAATTTTGCATGTTCCCAAAGTAAGAGGGTAAAAAAAAAAATGTATGCAGAAGGGGACAGTTTTCTAGTAATTATGCAAATTAAAAAGAAATTAGAGATGAATGAAAATCGGTGGCAACTACAACAATGATTCAAAAAAGCCAAGAGAATTTATCCTTCACAGAAGCTTGCGAGGGTTTTGTTTGCTTTAAATCATTCGCAGCGTCCTTTCTGGCTGTCCTTTCCATAGACCCAGGCAAGGGGCTGGCACTTAGCAGACGTCCCTCCACACACAGGGCTTCCCCCAGGGCTTCTCAGAAGGTAAAGAATTTCGCCTGAAATGTAGGAGACCGGGGTTCGATCCCTGGTGGGGAAGATCCCCTGGGGGAGGGCATGGCAACCCACTCCAGTATTCTTGCCTGGAGAATCCCATGGATAGAGGAGCCTTGTGGGCTACCGTCCGTGATATCTCAAAGAGTCGGACACTACTGAAGCCACTTAGCACACACGCACACTCCACACACAAGCACCAACAGACTCAGCACAGGCTTCCTCGGCTCTAAGTCCCGGAAGCAAAGGGCGACCGCATCTCAGTGCCAGGGAGCTTTGTGGGCTGTGCTGCTGACAGCACCGAAGATGATGTGCTATTGTGTTTAGGGATGACTGGAATGATAGAGGCACTTACCCAAGCACTTCTGTCACTCAAACTTTTTCTCTCATAGATTCTTGCTTAACGATGATTCCCAGGAGTATCCCGCGCCCATTATCTCGCTTCTTTTCCTGTTCCAGTCTGCGCCTCCAAAAATTAGCACAGGAATTCCTGCAGCTGCAGGCATTGCTCACAGATTAGCACAGTATTCCCAACAGTTGCACGTGACAGCTAAGGATATTTTGCAGTAATGAACAGCTCATATTATTCTTTAATTTGAGCATGTGTAGGTCCGGACATAATACTTACGAGGCAAAATACAGATGCTTTCTAATGGCTGGGAGATTGACTTTGAATGACATAAATGCAAATAGTTCCATTTTTATAAAATTCTTCACTGAATTCAATTATGCCTACAAAAATGGTATTTTATTTTTTTAATGCTAACATGACTTTGATATTTATTAATAATTATTTGTATTTTGCTTTAGAATACTAATGTTAATATTCTAAAAGAAAACATTTAAAACATGAATGAATTTTTTGTTGTTGTTTACCTATTGAATTCACATTTTTTATGAAAATAAAGTTGGTCCTCATTATTCATGGATACCATAGTTGAAAATTACGCACTTGCTAAAGTTCATTTTTAACTCCCATATCAAGCTTACTGTGATTTTGTAGTCACTTGAAGACACACACAGAATGCTGGAATATTTGAGCTCCCAAGGTACATGTTCCCCAGAGGAGGCCACACAAGGCAACACTCTGCCTTCTTATTTCAGCTCTTATACTATAAATATTCTTTTGCAGTCTATTTAGTACCTCATTTTTCTCATTTTTCTTGGTGATTTCACTGCTTAAAATGGCCCAACCAGAGTGCTGAAGTGCTGTCTAGTGTTCTTGAGAATAAGACTGTGACATGCTTTACAGAGAAAAATGCACTTGTTACATAAGTTTTGTACAGGCATTTTATGCTGTTGGCTGGGTGCATTCAACATTAATGAATCAACAATATATCCTAAATAAACTGTATTTCAACAGAAACACACATAAAACAAGCTTACGTATGGTTCAGGTGATGAAAATGTTCTGACCAGATGTTTACAGGAAACTATCTGTTGGAACAATAGTTTGATATTCACCAATTTAGCATTGGCAGCGACTTTGGTACAAAACTTCCCTGAATAAGGAAAATCACCTGTATGTTTAAATTTTGTATACTTTGAATATAATTATATTACATATAATATATTATATTATTATATTACTTATATATTTGTATACATATGTATATAATATATAATTATATCACTTATATATTTATAATATATAAATATATTAATTACTATCTGTGGAACACAAGTTATNTGTATACTTTGAATATAATTATATTACATATAATATATTATATTATTATATTACTTATATATTTGTATACATATGTATATAATATATAATTATATCACTTATATATTTATAATATATAAATATATTAATTACTATCTGTGGAACACAAGTTATGTGAAACTCTTGATATCAACACAATTACTAATTATGCTTAAGTGAGAACAGAAGAAAAATTTGTGGAATAAATTTCCAGTAATTTATTAGAAATGTTTTTATTAGTATATCTTAATTGTGGTCTTCTTTTAAATGTCCCCAGTTTATGAATAGAATGCCCAGATCTGCATAATATTTTTTAAATTCAATTATCTGTGATAGTTTGCCCACTTTCACTCACAAAAACCATCACTTATCACATTTTCTAAATTATATTATGGAATTGAATTTCTTATGCAGGAGGATAAAATATATTTTCTTTTTCAGTATGCTAGTTTGCTTTATAAATTAAATATTTAAACACATGGCATGTGAGTCTCCATTTATATTCTGGCCTGGGATCTGCAAACATTAGGGGTAGTAGTTTGTAGTAGCAAACTACTGAAAACAATGTAAATGTAAATTAATGTGTATTAATTAAATACTATATGATTCACCCATATAATATTGTAGAATCTTCAGTTCAGCTCAGTTCAGTCACTCAGTCATGTCTGATTCTTTGCAACCCCATGGACCACAGCATGCCAGGCCTCCCTGTCCATCACCAACTGCCAGAGTCTACCCAAAACCATGTCCACTGAGTCAGTGATGCCATCCAACCATCTCGTCCTCTGTTGTCCCCTTCTCCTCCTGCCCTCAATCTTTGCNCGACTGAACTGAACTGAACTGAACTGAAGTGATTTGGAAGAGTCCACAGCTTAAGAATGTGTGGATTTTTCACCGACCAAGGGCTTCCAACCGAGGATGTGAGAGGGGTCTTCAGCCAGTGCCTTACTTGCCATCCATTGAGTCCTGCTTGAGGATAGGGTGTCTAATTTGCACAGTCTCCTGCATGCTTGCAGCAGCTCTCCATGGCAGAGAGGGCAAGGAGATAACATTGGTAGACTTTGGTAATCAATTAGATATAGGGGTAAGGAAATGGAAAGGTCAAGTTCCCACCTCTCCATTCTTTTACCATCTCCCCACCCCCCGCTTCCTGGTCCATACCAATGAAGCAGCTGGAAACTCCAGCTTTTATCCCTACCACCCCGTCCATTTCACCCTATCCATCTATCCTACCCCTCCAACTGCTCTGATAAGCCAACTCTGTCCATAATAGAATCTTAGGCCTAAAAACAGCTTAGAAGTTTTAAGAAGCTGTGAAAAACTCATCAGATCCATACACTGTAGATGTTTTATGATGTCAGAGCTGTCTCTCTTACCTAGGAATTTGTAAAGTTGAGATGACCCATGGGAAACTCTTTGAAACAAATAAACCAAATGAGTTGACACTGAACCCATAAGTTACAGTTTGCCCCCTTCCCAGAGCCTCCTCTTTGCACAGCGCCAAGGACTGTTGTGCTTATCATCACTGATATAAAGGACACCTGTGTCCAATGTAGCTGCTTCTCCCCTGGAGTTATGCAGTATGACTGCCCTGCTCCTTCTGTATTTGCAAGAGGCCAGAGCTATCATCTGCAGTCCCTGAAACGGGGCACAGGAACAAAGGAGGAGCCCAGGCTGGAAAATACCCAGGCCTGGGCAGCATCCATGCTTGGTGTCATGACCTGACTTTCTGCTACCTTTCCACAGGTGCAAATCGTGGGGCAAACCACCTCACGTGTCTGGAGGAGCAAAAAGTGAGGCCAGCCCTGGGAGTTGGTGCCCCCAGAAGGCAGCCTTTGGAGCACCCAGCACACACTCCCTTCTTCTCACTCATCCCTATTTAAGGATAGGGCGTGAGTCTAGAAAAGAGAAAACTTCAGGCAGAAATAGATGTTCTTAATAAACCAAGCCACTTCTGGGCTGTTTTGAGTTTCATAATGATTATTACTTAGCATTTATTTGTGTTTATCCGCTGCCCAGAACTTTGCATACATGTGACAGACATCCAAGTTGGCTAATCTAACATCTGTTCTCACCTTTGGTCCAAGAAACCCCAATTTTTAACTGGGCACGTGACCATCTGTAAAAAACAAAACCATCTACACATTTCCCAGATCCCGTGAGGTAGGTATGCCCATGTGTTTAAGGACAGCTGTGGTGCTGGCTCGGTTACTTTCTACCTCCAAACTTGGTTTATGAGAGAAAGAAGTAAACTTCTGTTTAAGCTACTAATTTTTTNGTAAAAAACAAAACCATCTACACATTTCCCAGATCCCGTGAGGTAGGTATGCCCATGTGTTTAAGGACAGCTGTGGTGCTGGCTCGGTTACTTTCTACCTCCAAACTTGGTTTATGAGAGAAAGAAGTAAACTTCTGTTTAAGCTACTATTTTTTTTTTTTTTGCTTTTTTTTGTTTGGATTTTTTCTTTTTAGTAGAAAAAATCTACACTTGACTGATATAGTGCGTTATGGTGTCTTATATCATTCTCAAACAACCCTTTGAGAGTTTAGTTAACCTCTCAAGCCTTGATTTCCTCCTGTGGAAAATAATAGTACCTACTTCTCTGGGCTTCTGAGGATTAGAGAAAATAATTCCTACAAAGCTCTGAGCACAGTGCCTAGCACGAGGGAAGTGTTTAATGCTATTCTTTTTTATTAAGGGCCTTACATCTCTCTAGTGGGATCACCAATTCCATTAAGTCCCTGTCTTCCATCTCTTCCATCCTCCACAGAACAATCCTGGACCCACAGTGGGCTCTACACTTAATTGTTGAGAGAAACTTGTGGCTGAACACAAATGTGCACACACAATTATTTACATGCATTCTCAAATTACTTGTTTCTTTCAGGGCTGAGAACTGAGGTAGCTCAAGCAACCATACATTTTCATATGGTTATACTTCAAAAATAAAGACAGGATTCCTAACTCCTTTTTTTTTTTTTTTGGTTCAAGGTGTAGGAAGTTTTTCTTAAAAGGTCAGGTCTACCTATTTGTCTGATTTCCCATCTTCTCCACTATGAAAGAACACTGGTAGTAAAGCCAGAGGGAAGATAAGACTTCACTGGTCTTGACTAAAGGAGTGTCATGTGAGCGTGAGACTTGTAACTGGAGACGGCGTGGAGGGCTGCTTTGAGCGTGTTTAACACTGTGGCACATCACGGTAGTCTTGGTTTGTACTAGTTTAGCACTTATTTACAAACAACATGATTATTAGTGCCGATTCTAGAAGACTGGTTTCCCACTGACCCCAAAAGAAACAATGCAAATATTCATCCTTTTCTAAAGCATAGTAAAACTCCTGTGGTTTTTGAAACCAGACCAAGAACACATGTAGAAAAGCCCATGGATTATTTTAAGTGAACTTATTTTTTTTTAATCTCATTAACTTTTCACCATATGCTGTTTATTTTTTATATCCTGCATAGGCTGAGAAATGAAAATAGACCAGGCCACTACATTTTGTTCAGGGCACATCATTACGAGGATGACATAGACAAACTGGGGAGTTCCAAGAAAAAACACAGATGATTAGGGGCGCTTTTTAAGATGACTTATTGAAAAAGATTTTTAAGGCTCTATATATTCGTTAACTCGGCAACCTAGGAGGCAAGCAGGAAAACTGCTTCCTACCACATGAAAAGTGTTACCTCGGGGGGTTCCTGAATGCAGAAAGAAGCTGGATTCATGTCCCAGTTCCACATTTATGGGCTGTGCCTGTTCTGCCATTTACTTAACCTTGTTGTGCAGCAGAATGTTTGTGAGACACTACAATTCTTTGGGCGGGGGGTGGGGGGTAAGAATTAAAAGACAGACTATATGTAAAGCATTTAATATATTGCCTGGAAGTAAACAGGTTAAGTGGGTCAGGAAGATCCCCTGGAGGAAGAAATGACAACCCTCTCCAGTATTCTGGCCTGGCAAATCCCATGGACAGAGGGGCCTGGCGGGCTACAGTCCATGGGGTCACAAAGAGTCAGAGATGACTGAATACACACACAAAATATAGGTCAGTAGGGGGTGTGTGTGTGCATGAGTATTTTAATTTCTAAATAGAATGGGTGTCTGGCATGTGATTTCAGAAGAATCAGCTACACTCCACTCAACGCCAAACATTTCTCCTGTTCGTCGGTATCTAAGTTGCTTCAGTCGTGTCCGAATTTTGGGACAAATTTTGTTTCCTGGAGAATCCTGTTACCCTCAGAAACAGCGTAACATATGAATGGGCGGAAAGCATATCTAAATATTGAAGAAGTTTTGCTTTCCATCTGAAAAGCTCAGGCTTGCAGAGCCTCACTTGCACTTCCTAAAGGCTGGAATCCCAGGATTTGTCATGCCTGTGTTACGTTGACCCTTGGAAAATCAAGGTAGGCACTGACGGGGAGAGGGAGGTGGGGGGAGACAGCATGGGGGTGTGTTTCCAGACCGAAGATCATTCCATGATTCTGTGGCTACAGAGGAGAGTGGATGATGTGGAACATCTTTGCTTTGGAGGCAATAATGAAGCACAGTGACCTGGCTCCACTCTACAAGAATGCTGGCATTAAAGCCAGAGGGAAGGACACAGGGAACCCTGCCCTGCTGTCCAGGGTCACATGGGTCTGGCTGCAGTGCAAGGATGGGTAAGGGCATGGCCTTGAGAATCTGCCTCCTCCTGGGTGGGTCCTGTGGAAAAAAAGACAGGAAAAAAAAAAAAAAAANATCACTTCCTTATGCACACTCCACAACTGGACAGCTCAGAGATGTTCACAGAGTTAAACAGAGAAAAGAAGAGGGAGGAAGGAGACAGAGGTGGCCAGGAGGATAAAGGTGGGGAATCAAAAGGAGAGAGACAGATCCAGCCAGTAATCAGTTCCCTAAGTGTTCTCCACCATCTGGAACACACAGAGATTCACAGAGTTGGGTAGAGAAGAGAAGGGGTAGGGAAGAGACAGAGGTGACCTGGTGGAGAAAAAAGAGAATCCAAGGAGGGAGAGAGCAGTCAAGCCAGTAATCTAGCTTTCAACTATAAATGGCTACTGAAGATTGGATTCTTAAAGGTACAAGATTTATAACAAATACCAAAAAGCAAAGATTAAAAATCTAGAGTAGAGTTGGAATTTCAAAAATACAATATTAAAGAAAAGAAGAAAAGAAAGAAAGAAAAAAAAGTCACAAAAATTATTTTAAAAATATATATATATATGAAGTTTCCTTTAAAAATAGGGTCTTTTTTTGCAAAGTAATAGTAGGTTATAAAAGTAAAAATTAAAGGACTAATAGAGGACTTAAGATTTTAAAAAAAATTTTTTTAATGATTGTAAAAATATATCTAGGACTTTCTCTGGTGTTGTGGGTATTGTGGAGTCAGTTCATTTTCAGATAGTTCCTTGGTCCATCTTATATTTCTCAAGATCTATAGGCCCCTTCCTATGTAGTCGGTCCTAACGACAAGGTTTTAATCTATTGCACCTGTCCTTTCCAAGACGGTTCCCTCTGTTTTAGCTTCTTCTGTTTCCTGGACTCTTCAGAGTCTGATTTCCGCCCTGACACAAAGGGAGCGGTGGTGGACATTTTTTTTAGGCTCACTTGTTCAGTCGCACTGTGGGGAGGGAAGGACGCTGAAAACAAATAACACTGGNAGTGGCTAAAGTACTGGAGGTTCAGCTTCAGCATCATTCCTTCCAAAGAAATCCCATTGTTGTCCTTCAGAATGGACTGGTTGGATCTCCTTGCAGTCCAAGGGACTCTCAAGAGTCTTCTCCAACACCACAATTCAAAAGCATCAATTCTTCGGCGCTCAGCCTTCTTCATAGTCTAACTCTCACATCCATACATGACCACAGGAAAAACCATAGCCTTGACTAGACGGACCTTAGTTGGCAAAGTAATGTCTCTGCTTTGGAATATACTATTGGTATCTAGGTTGGTCATAACTTTTCTTCCAAGGAGTAAGCGTCTTCTAATTTCATGGCTGCAGTCACCATCTGCAGTGATTTTGGAGCCCCAAAATATAAAGTCTGACACTGTTTCCACTCTTTCCCCACCTATTTCCCATGAAGTGATGGGACCAGATGCCATGATCTTTGTTTTCTGAATGTTGAGCTTTAAGCCAACTTTTTCACTCTCCTCTTTCACTTTCATCAAGAGGCTTTTTAGCTCCTCTTCACTTTCTGCCGTAAGGGTGGTGTCATCTGCATATCTGAGGTTATTGATATTTAATCTTATTAAAGTTGGGGGAGGTCTATTCAGATCATCTAAGTTGCTCTAAGTGACAAATAGGGATGAAATGCCTGGAGGGCATGGATGGGATGAAAGTTTCAAGGGCATAAGACAGAGACTGGTAGAGACTCCAACTTCCTGATGTGCAAAAGGAGACAAATGAGCCAGCTGATGCCTACTCTCAAGTCTCTGAATTGTTTTTCTCCTCCTCTGACTTCCTGAGGCCACTCTAGTCCAAAGCTTCTGTGCTTCCTCTTCTCCCTTCACCACCTTTTCCTCTGAGCCACCAGCCCCCGCCCCCGAGGATGTACCTGCTCCTGTTCTTTCAGGGCCGCTTCCCTGAGGCCAGCCAGCTCACCCTGGTGACCCTGGGGACAGCCTTAGCCTGGCCGAGATGGCCCCCTCTGCCCTGATACACGCTGGCTGGTTCCTCCTTCAGTGCACTTCTTTCTGCTGCATGTCCAGCCTTCCTCCAGGGTCTGGTCACTGCTCACCTGCTCTGACATGTCATCCCTCGTGAATTACATTTTTGATTACTTGCCCCGCCAGACTCCCTCATACCTCCCTGCCTCTACATTTGCTGATTTCTATTTTCTTTCCTACTGTTTGGTCAAGAGCTTTGGTCTTTTGAAGTTCAGCTCAAAAGACTTCCCTTTGTGAAGTCTTCCTGATCACAATTCCTGAATACCTAGAGGGAGAGTCCCTTGAACAGCAAGGAGCTCAAACCAGTCAATTCTAAAGGAAATCTACCCTAAATATTCATTGGAAGGACTAATGCTGAAAGTGAAGCTCCAATACTTTGGCCACCTGATGCGAACAGCCGACACGTTAGAAAAGACCCTGATGCTGGGAAAGACTGAGGGCAGGAGGAGAAGGGGGCAACAGGGGATGAGATGGTTGGATGGCATCATCAACTCAATGGGCATGAGTTTGAGCACACTCCGAGAGATAGTGAAGGACAGAGAAACCTGGCGTGCTGTAGTCCCTGGCATTGAAAAGAGTCAGACATGACTTAGTGACTGAAGAACAAGAGGAACAGACACCTGTGAGCTATGAAACCAACTGTTGACATCACTGTTTGGGCCCTTATTTTATTATATTGTAAATTTTGTGAATTTTTGTGTCTCCACCCCTAGACTGAGTGCTCCAGGAGGGCGACCCACATTTTTACAATATCCAGGGCCTGATGTAGGACCAGGTCCTCCATTAGTGTTTGTCGAGTGAATGAATGACCTCTGAACCTCTCAGAGTGACCATAGGGCAACATCAACAGCCCCTCCCTGCCTCCAGCATGGTACCAATGTGACTGATACACTTGAGCTCCTCTGACAGATTCTGAGGTGCCAAAGAGTCCCTGCGCATGAGACTGCATTCTTAGTAATCAATACATTATTCTAAGGAAATTAAGCAGAGTCCTCCACATGGCAGGATGTAGGTGGTGATTTGAGAAGATCATTCAGTGGAACCATATTATTGCTCATCTGAATGCACTTCATGGCGGTTGGTGCGGACACAAGAAAGTGAGCCAGCCTCCCTCCTGCAGCAAGACAGAGCATCAGCATTCTCTCTTGGAGCTGGAAAATGTCCCAGAGCACGACCTCCTTGGGGTCCCTAATGGGGAATTCACAAATGGGGAATTTTGCCTTGGCACAATATGAAAAAAAGTTCTCCGCTCCGTGTAACAAGAGTCAAAGACAGA
Organism: Neotragus pygmaeus; assembly: GCA_006410875.1. Taxonomy (NCBI): domain Eukaryota; kingdom Metazoa; phylum Chordata; class Mammalia; order Artiodactyla; family Bovidae; genus Neotragus; species Neotragus pygmaeus. The sequence continues at coordinate 1,039,611 of SJYV01053654.1, read as the reverse complement.
AGAGCAGCTATCACAGGTGTTTCAGTAATTTTCAGCTGGCAGTATCAGAGATGCCTAGAACAACACGAAAATAAGATTTCTGTGGAGAGGAACAAATACGTATAACCTCTAACTAGCAAAAATGACTGTTTGGCCACTTTATAGACTTGGGATTTTTTTTAAGGTGCTATAACTAAAATATTCTGTTGCAAAATCTTTCTCACTATAATTTCAGAGAGCTCAGGAGTAGGTTGCCTTTCCCTTCTCCAGGATCTCTTCCTGACCCAGGGATTGAACCTGTGTCTCCTGCAGGCACATTCTTTACCATCTGAGGCACAAGGGAAGCCCATTGTCCCAAGATAATTAAAATAAATAGATATATATATACTAAATACTTTATTCTTTACAAAGAATAAAATTATTAGTGTGATTGATCTAAAACTAGGCTAGTCATAGCTGAGTTGATATAACCCACTTCAGTACTCTTGCCTGGAAAATCCCATGGACAGAGGAGCCTGGTAGGCTACAGTCCTTAGGGTTGCAAAGATGGACATGACTGAGCGACTAAACTTTTCAGATTTGATTTAACTTCTAATTTTTTTTCATCCCAGTTTAAGATGCCAGTATGATATGATGTGCCATCTGGGCCTTGTTTTAATCTGTCAGGATCTGATTTTATTTCTTTGTTTTGACAATTTTTTACATTTCAGTTTGGGGAAAATATATTTATTTCTTAGTCTCAAAAAGTGTTAGTCTGGCTTGTGGCAACCTCTGTATGAAAATTCCACAGTGAAGGTGGCCACATGATCGGCAGCAGGGGCCTCACACGAGTGGGAGCATCATCTCCAGGATGGAGAGGTGGACATGCCAGACCACCCAGGATTCCCTCCTGGCATCTGTTCTTCCAGTCCTGAGCACCAGGAGCCTCCCCTTTGTCCATAAAACCCTTAGGCCTGCTCCTGGAGTTTACTCAAAACCATATTCAATGACTAGAGTCCAAATGAGAAAAATATAAGCTAGAAGAAGATGTATTCTTCTAGACCCCATTCATTGAAAATCAAACTTTTTGGAAATAACACATGCTCTTCCACAAACTTGTCACCCTGGCTGGGGCCTCTGTGTGACAACTCTCAAGGTGATTTTGTTCTTAGTCTGCTAATTATTGTACTAACATGCATGTCTTCCAAAACTCTTTCCACCGCATCCCACGTGCCACAGGGGAGGCGGCAGCCAGAGGGCTACCGGCGGTTAGAGAATGAATGTGGAGGTGTTGCTCAGACACTGGAGGTCAGCCTAGTGTTGAGGGGACCCAGCACGTATTGGTGCAGAGGCTAGAGGGTGGCCAGGAGCCAAGATGACCCCAGGGGAGAAGTCCAGGACCCAGCCATCAGTCAGGACTTTCAATTCTTCATCTTTCTTACCTACACAAGCCAGTCTAATTCACCATAGCCAGAACGCCTTAGGTTTTGGGATACATAACTAAACCCACAGAACTAACCACAAAATAGCTGGGTCGATGGCATTTAAAGGAAGAAAGAAAACAAGGAAAGAAGGACCATTCCAAATAATAAAACATTACTTAGTGTGGCCTTTATGAAAGTACAGTTCGCTTTTCGTTAGACTCCAGAATTATAACCTTCCTACCAGCTTGGTGATAACTGAGAAGTTTGACCTGATGTGTTGGTGAGGCTGTGGAGGAACAGGAATTCTCATATACTACTAGTATAAATGGAACAGTTCCTTTCGAAACATTTGGTAATAATGAGCAGAATTTTCAATGAGCTTACCTCTGACCAGCCACTGCATTTCTAGGCATCTCTCCTACTGTTACCTTCTAAAAGTACAAAATAATATCTAGCCAGGATCATGCTTTGTGCCATTGTTTCTAATAGTGAAAGATGAGAAACAACCCAAGTGCTCAGCAATAATAGGAAATTTGTTCAAAATGACTGTGGTGTGGGACTTCACTGGTGGTCCAATGGCTAAAGACTCCATGCTCTCAATGTGGGGGGCCCAGGTTCGATCCCTGATCAGGGAACTAGATCCCACAGGCTGCAACTAAGAATCCGCATGCCACTAACAATCTCACACGTCACAGTGAAGACTGAAGATCCCACATGGAGCAACTAAGACCCGAGACAGCCAAATAAATGAATAAATAATTTAACACTGTGATGCATCCATATGGTGGAGTTCTATGCAGCCGTGAAATATAACAAAGATTTCCATCTTCCAGTGTGGAGAAGTCTACAAGGTTTTTTGCTAAGTAAAAAACTGAAGGTGTATATAGTGTGCTACATTTTGTATAAGAGGTAAGNAACATCAATCCTTCCAATGAACACCCAGGACTGATCTCTTTTAGGATGGACTGATTGGATCTCCTTGCAGTCCAAGGTACTCTCAAGAATCTTCTCCAACACCACAGTTCAAAAGCATCAATCCTTCGGCACTCAGCTTTCTTCACAGTCCAACTCTCACATCTATACATGACCACTGGAAAAACCATAGCCTTGACTAGCTGGACCTTTGTTGGCAGAGTAATGTCTCTGCTTTTTAATATGCTGTCTAGGTTGGTCATAACTTTCCTTCCAAGGAGTAAGCGTCTTTTAATTTCATGACTGCAGTCACTATCTGCAGTGATTTTGGAGCCCCCCAAAATAAAGTCAGTCACTGTTTCCACTTTTTCCCCATCTATTTGCCATGAAGTAATGGGACCAGATGCCATGATCTTAGTTTTCTGAATGTTGAGCTTTAAGCTAGGTGTTTCACTCTCCTCTTTCACCTTCATCAAGAGGCTCTTCAGTTCTTCACTTTCTGCCATAAGGGTGGTATCATCTGCATATCTGAGGCTATTGCTATTTCTCCCAGCAATCTTGATTCCAGCTTGTGCTTCCTCCAGCTGAGCATTTCTCATGATGTACTCTGCATATAAGTTAAATAAGCAAGGTGACAATATACAGTCTTTCTAATTAATATTCAGGTTGATTTCTTTTAGGATTGACTGATTTGATCTCCTTGCAGTCCAAGGGACTCTCAAGAGTTTTCTCCAGGAGGACAATTCAAAAGCATCGATTCTTTGATGTTCAGCCTTTTTAACCGTCCAGCTCTCACATCGGTACTTGACTATCAGAAAAACCATAGATTTTATTATACAGACCTTTGTCGGCAAAGTAACATCTGCTTTTTAACATGCTGTCTAGGTTTGTCATAACTTTCCTTCCAAAGAGCAAGTAAAAGTAGCACCAGGAATTCCCTTTGTGGTGATGGAATATGTCTGTATCTGGATTGGGGTGGTTGTACAATCTATGCATGTGACAAAGTTGCATAGAACTACACACAGCAGAGTGCATATAATTATTGGTAAAATCTCAAAAGTGAAAGTGAAGTCGCTCAGTCATTTCCAACTCTCTGTGACCCCATGGAATGTAGCCTACCAGGTTCCTCTGTCCATGGGATTTTCCAGGCAAGAGTACTGGAGTGGGCTGCCATTTCCTTTTCCAGGAGATCTTCCCAACCCAGGGATAGAACTCTGGTCTCCCTCATTACAAGCAGACGCTTTACCATCTGAGCCACCAGGGTAAAATCTGGAAAAGGTCTGTAAATCACAAGCATGTCAGTGTCCTGGGTTTGATACAGCATTGCAGTTGTATAAGATGTTACCATCAAGTACACAGAGGACTTCAGTGTACTGTTTTTGCAACTTTCTATGAGTCTATAATTATTCCAAAGTAAAAGTTTTTTTTAATGAAAAAGAGTCAGAGAAAGAGGGCACTCATAGTAAAAGTGAGTATTGTTCTGGTGAAACTTTTATTTCATTTACGTGCTCTCCTGAGTCCTGGGTCACCATGTGAAATGTACTTAATGTACTTCTTGGGAGGTGGGAGGGTGGTCATCAAGGTCAAAACCAGTTTGAAACAACTGCTCTACAGCAAGCTCGGAGACTCCAAGGTCTAGAAGGAGCCAGGCAGCCAGTATGAAGTAAGACAGGCCTGGTTAAGATTGTCATCTTTCTTCTTCCCCATATATCAGTCATAGCTCTTGCTATAGTAGGTTTCATAACAATATAAATATCCTTTACTTCTACAGATACATGTGCTCTTTCTTAATTTTAATTTTTTTAACCACATGACACTCTTGATCTATGTGCTCTCACCACTTTTGAGAGTGAATTAGTTTTTCTGTTGCCCAGTAACAAATTACTCCAAATCATAGCAACATACAACATTTATCATCTAATGGTTTCTAGGAATGGTTTGGTTGGGTGGTTCTCACTCAGGATCTCCCAGGACATTGCAGTTGGATTATCAGTCAAAGCTGCAGCCTTCTGAAGGCTCTAAAGCTGCCAGGGAATCGACTCCCAAGCTCACTAGCTGACAAGCCTCAGTGAATCACTGACTTGACGAGACTTGAGCTCCTCACCATATGGGCATCTCCATAGGACTGTTCCCAACATGGCAGCTGGCCTTCCCAAGAAGGAGAGATAGAAAAGAAAGAGCAAGAAAGCCAGGCATCAAATTAGAAGTTCATCTTTTATAACATAATCTCAGAAATGGCATACTGGGACTTTCCTGGAAGTTCAGTGGTTAAGACTCTGTGCTGCCACTGCAGGAGGTACAAATTCAATCCCTGGTCAAGGAATTAAGATCTGGCACACTGGGAGGCACAGCCAAAAAATAACAATTTTTAAAAAAGAGAAAGAAGTGACATATTATCTTCTCTACCATATGTCATTGGTCACACAGACAAATCTTGGTACAATAGAGGAGGGGATGACACAAGAGTGGGAGCAAGAGGTGGGACCACTAGGGGCTATCTTGAATGCAAAAGTCCACAAACAGAGATTTGGGGACAAGAAATATTTATCTACTATAAGTAAAATACCCATACATATAGAATAAATGGCAACTAACACCAGTCTCCATGCTGCAAAGACATTAGGGGGTGGTGGAGAAACCAGAAAAGGGAAGCAGACATACCCCATTTCAAGGGGCAGCTTCTAATCACGGTGTTACGCGAGAAAAAAATATAGATCCAGAGTTGCTGGATCTTCAACTTGGAAATCTTCCAATAGTTGAGTACTGGCTAAAATTTTTTGTTAACTTAATGTGACCAAATAAAATATATAAACCATATGGATCCAGTTTACAAACCCTGCTGCCAAGTCCAGGAAAGGGTGGTATCATGGTTAAAAGCTCAGGGTTTACAGTCAGGTAGAAGTGGATTCAAGCTCTAGCCATGCCAGTTACTGGTTGTATGACCTTGACCAAGCCTCAGAGCCTACCCTGTAAAGCAGAGTGGATCAAAATCATGCCATTTCACACTGCTTTGCTGAGGTTTTAGTGACACAATACACGAAATTCTTTTTGCAGGGCCTGGAATATGACAACAGCTCAGAAAGATTGGTTTTATTATTGCTATTCTAACACCAGAGGTGAAAACTGAAACAATAACATCCTCGCCCACACTGTGACTGTTAGCCACTTGGGGGATCTCAGCAACTACCAAGCTTGATTTAGGGGTTCGTTCACACATCTCCAGAGCAGGGCAATCATTACTGAGGCTGAACCTCAAAGGCCCACTTTGCTTTCTTCACAGTTTTATCTTGGAGAGTCCTTACACTCCATGAGCTACAATGATAAACTGTTTTGATGGTATGGAAAACACAAACACAGCTTGTTGATTTCTTCGCTTCCTCAACCTCCATGGTGTGAGTCACACAGCTATTTTCAGGCTCCCAGAACTGATAGCCAAAGGGAAGTTTGTTTCACAACTGGAACAACAGCTTGAAAAGGACCAGGGAGGTCACCTAGGGAGAAGCAGTTGTACTCATTGTACTCGAGTGAACCTACTCAAGCCCAGGGTCTTGAGTCCAAACACAGTCCAAACCCCTGGCTATCCACTTCTTATTGAATGCCTCCAGTGACAGGGAACTCATCACTATCCCCAAAGTAGTTTATTCCATTTTGGTTAAGAATTTTATGCATGTATTCCAGGAATATTGACTGAGCACTTACTATATATCAGGCACTGCATTTGGTGCTGGTGGTAAATGAGACACATGAGGTCTCCCATTTCCTATTGTGGGAGATAGACAAAAACAAAGAGTTGAGTATATGTTTGGTAGAGATCGATTAGTTGATGAAATCATCAATAAACAACCTGTAATAGGAATAGAAAACAGCTTTATTGAGCCAAACTGTGGACTATAACCCAGAAGACAGCCTCTCAGATAACTCCAAGGAACTACTCCAGAGAAGCATGGTTTTCAGCACAGTTTTATTTCTTGTCACGACAAAGACCACTAAACAAGTCAGGTATACATTCCTTCAAGATTTAAACAAACAAAAAATCAGCACATGCACAGTAAGTCAGTATGGCCTTGATACCTGGGAAGGGAATCTTTTCATTGAAGAAATACCAACACTGGTGTCCCGGGAAGGAAAATATTTCATCTGTATTTTTAATATGGGCATTCTTTATTTCCCATCAATGCACCCTTTTCTTCAATAATTCAAACAGATGCAGGGACTTCCCTGGTGGTCCCGTAGCTAAGACTCCGCACTCCAACACAGGGGGCCTGGGTTTGATCCCTGGTCAGAGCACTAGATCCCAAAGGTGGCAACCAAAGATCCTGTGTGCAGCAACTAAGATCCAGCGCAGTCAAATAATTAAATAAATTAAAACTTTTTTTAAAATGTAGAATGTATGTTTGATGGAAAAGGGAATGGCAACCCACTCCAGTATTATTGCCTGGAGAATTCCAGGGGCAGAGGAGTCTGGTGGAATATAGTCCCTGGGGTCGCATAGACTCAGACATGACTGAGCGACTAACACACACACAGTGTATGTTTGATAGGCCACAAATAAGCTACTGGAATTAGCATAGAATTCAACTTAATGGATGTGTAAGCCAGAATGACCTCCCCATACCCGAATATAAACTTTTATCAGATTTTAAGAAGAAAAATGAAACAAGGTTAAATTTAGGGAATGACAGGAATGGTCAAGGAGAATTCCGTGAGGCAAGGACACTCACGCAGCTTTCTTCATGAAAAAAAAAAGGACACAATGTGAATACCTAGACTAAGAAGAACATCTCACATGAACATTTCAGCCTGGAGTGAACAAAGTAGGTGTAAATGTTTTCCTTCTATTCAAGGAAATCAGGACTGAATTCTTTCTTCCTCTTCACACTGCCACAAATCTCCTTGCCACTTGAGAGTTAATCCTGTTACTCATGTCTCCCTATACTTGTAGGGTTAATGGTCAGGCTGAGAAGGCTGTGTGTGTGTCCTGTTGGGCCAATGTCATCGTATTTTTTCCGTTTCTCCTGCTTGTTTTGGTGTTTACAGTGTTTCATCCTCCCTATTAATAATATAGTCAGCATTCTGTCTACATTTCCATTCAAGTCTCTAAAAATGAAGTCACAATGGCCAGGTCTGAGGGCTGGAGTCCCCGGTAAATCTCCAAAGGCTTCTCCCAGCCCCCCAGCAAACTGACAGTCATCAAGACTCCCTTTGGGGGACTTCCCTGGTGGTCCAGTGTTAAGCCTCTGCGCGTCCATTGCAGCAGGGCCCGGGTTCGATCCCTGGTCAGAGAGTAAGATCTTGTATAAAGAAGAAAATACTCCCTTCTGTCCTTCTTATCAGTGCTTCAGTTTCCAGCGCTTCCTTCTCAATGGAAATACAATTGGAGCTGAGTGGTTCTGCTTTCTCTATACCATCTGTGAACAGAATAAAATCTGCTCCAAGCAGCAGGCTGATATGTTGTCAGACAAATGAAGCCCCAGGACATAAGGAAACACAGGGCATGTGCAACAACTTGTTGACTGATTCAGAGTTATTCAGTTTCTACACTAGATGTCAGTAAGAGTCTCATCATATTTCTATCTTCCACACCCAGAACATTGCCAGATACCCCATGGACATTGATAAACCCTTGTCGAAAAGTTATGTGTGTATTATGGAAGATATTTAGGGGGAAATCCCCCAATAAGACCAAAGACCCTGGCATCCCTAAGTTACGATTTTTCTGTTGATGTTGATGTTCAGTCACTCAGTTGTGACACTCTTCGCAACCCTATGGACTGTAGCACCCCAGGCTTCCCTGTCCTCNACCTGCCTATCTCTTGGCTGGAGGCACATTCGAGGCCTCTGTCTCCCCTGCTTCACTCTTCTCAGTGCTATGAGGTGCCTCCAGGGCATGCATACGGTTGCCCAGTAAGCAAGAGATGAGTGAGAGCCTGGCTCTGCCCTCCGACACTCCTCTTATGCCAAGAATCTCCCATTTCTGGCTGGACCTGCACTGACTTTAACGTGGACACCACAACCTCCTGAAGGTTTACCCAAATAAAGTTTATTACATAAACACAACCAATGCAAATAAAGTTTATTACTTAAAGCCACAGACCTCCAGGTTGGCAGGTTTACGTTTGTCCTTTTCAGAACTAGGCACAGGACAGAAGGGGTCTCTGACTTCCCCCATTCTTACCCCAAATTCTTGTTTAATTTTTCAAAAATAAATATCTCCTAATTTGTGTCTTCTTTTGGTTGATTTCCAGAGCCACGGGAATTGTTTTGACTTTTCCCCTTGCTTTGGTGTTTTATGACAACCATGATATAAAAGATGGCAGAGACGTAAGTTAGATTTCAGTGTTTGCGCTGCGGAATGGAAGAAGAATGATGTTTTGTGTTAAATTTTAATATAAAGTTATCTTCATATTATATTATTATGTGTATTATATGGAGAAGGCAATGGCACCCCACTCCAGTACTCTTGCCTGGAAAATCCCATGGACGGAGGANTGAGATTCACAGAAGTTAAGACCAAAGAGTGTAGCCCTGGTCTTTTCTTATAGTTAAAAATAAATCACAGATGATTTTTGTAGAATTAAAAATTTGTAATACCTCTTATTTAAAAAACTAATTCTATTCTTTTTTTGCTAGAACACAAATGTAGAGGCTGTTTTTAAAATAAAAGCAGAAAATGAAACTTTATTGCTGTGTATTGCCCGGGAAGAAGATTACATAGATAATAGAATTTTTAGAAAATAATACTAACTTCTATTAGCCAAAAGTTTCTTTATCATATTCCATTTCTCTCTGTCTGGCAATACATTTTAAAAAGTCATGCTAAGTAAATTGCAAATATCACTGATGCGGATGAATTCTCTCCAAGCCTTATACTATTATGGGTGGGGGGAGGGGACTCAGAGATTCTACAAGATATTGGAAGAGATGACAGAGTTTTTACAATCTCAAACCTGGATAACTCAATCAGTTTTAACTGAAAGTTGGTTTGGCGTGTTCAGTTCCTTAAAAGAATGAGCCATGATATGCTACTATGCTAGTAGTTCACTATCTACAGGCAATCTGTAATACAGAGTTAGAAGATCATTCTATCTGCAGTATCATGAGCTATCCTTAACACTTTTCTCCCATCTTAATCTAGTCTATTGACAGAACAGGTCTTTGTATTGTCAATCATCCTCTCATCTGAAGATATAATATAGTCTTTTTTCCCTANTTGGTAGAGATCGATTAGTTGATGAAATCATCAATAAACAACCTGTAATAGGAATAGAAAACAGCTTTATTGAGCCAAACTGTGGACTATAACCCAGAAGACAGCCTCTCAGATAACTCCAAGGAACTACTCCAGAGAAGCATGGTTTTCAGCACAGTTTTATTTCTTGTCACGACAAAGACCACTAAACAAGTCAGGTATACATTCCTTCAAGATTTAAACAAACAAAAAATCAGCACATGCACAGTAAGTCAGTATGGCCTTGATACCTGGGAAGGGAATCTTTTCATTGAAGAAATACCAACACTGGTGTCCCGGGAAGGAAAATATTTCATCTGTATTTTTAATATGGGCATTCTTTATTTCCCATCAATGCACCCTTTTCTTCAATAATTCAAACAGATGCAGGGACTTCCCTGGTGGTCCCGTAGCTAAGACTCCGCACTCCAACACAGGGGGCCTGGGTTTGATCCCTGGTCAGAGCACTAGATCCCAAAGGTGGCAACCAAAGATCCTGTGTGCAGCAACTAAGATCCAGCGCAGTCAAATAATTAAATAAATTAAAACTTTTTTTAAAATGTAGAATGTATGTTTGATGGAAAAGGGAATGGCAACCCACTCCAGTATTATTGCCTGGAGAATTCCAGGGGCAGAGGAGTCTGGTGGAATATAGTCCCTGGGGTCGCATAGACTCAGACATGACTGAGCGACTAACACACACACAGTGTATGTTTGATAGGCCACAAATAAGCTACTGGAATTAGCATAGAATTCAACTTAATGGATGTGTAAGCCAGAATGACCTCCCCATACCCGAATATAAACTTTTATCAGATTTTAAGAAGAAAAATGAAACAAGGTTAAATTTAGGGAATGACAGGAATGGTCAAGGAGAATTCCGTGAGGCAAGGACACTCACGCAGCTTTCTTCATGAAAAAAAAAAGGACACAATGTGAATACCTAGACTAAGAAGAACATCTCACATGAACATTTCAGCCTGGAGTGAACAAAGTAGGTGTAAATGTTTTCCTTCTATTCAAGGAAATCAGGACTGAATTCTTTCTTCCTCTTCACACTGCCACAAATCTCCTTGCCACTTGAGAGTTAATCCTGTTACTCATGTCTCCCTATACTTGTAGGGTTAATGGTCAGGCTGAGAAGGCTGTGTGTGTGTCCTGTTGGGCCAATGTCATCGTATTTTTTCCGTTTCTCCTGCTTGTTTTGGTGTTTACAGTGTTTCATCCTCCCTATTAATAATATAGTCAGCATTCTGTCTACATTTCCATTCAAGTCTCTAAAAATGAAGTCACAATGGCCAGGTCTGAGGGCTGGAGTCCCCGGTAAATCTCCAAAGGCTTCTCCCAGCCCCCCAGCAAACTGACAGTCATCAAGACTCCCTTTGGGGGACTTCCCTGGTGGTCCAGTGTTAAGCCTCTGCGCGTCCATTGCAGCAGGGCCCGGGTTCGATCCCTGGTCAGAGAGTAAGATCTTGTATAAAGAAGAAAATAAGCCCTTCTGTCCTTCTTATCAGTGCTTCAGTTTCCAGCGCTTCCTTCTCAATGGAAATACAATTGGAGCTGAGTGGTTCTGCTTTCTCTATACCATCTGTGAACAGAATAAAATCTGCTCCAAGCAGCAGGCTGATATGTTGTCAGACAAATGAAGCCCCAGGACATAAGGAAACACAGGGCATGTGCAACAACTTGTTGACTGATTCAGAGTTATTCAGTTTCTACACTAGATGTCAGTAAGAGTCTCATCATATTTCTATCTTCCACACCCAGAACATTGCCAGATACCCCATGGACATTGATAAACCCTTGTCGAAAAGTTATGTGTGTATTATGGAAGATATTTAGGGGGAAATCCCCCAATAAGACCAAAGACCCTGGCATCCCTAAGTTACGATTTTTCTGTTGATGTTGATGTTCAGTCACTCAGTTGTGACACTCTTCGCAACCCTATGGACTGTAGCACCCCAGGCTTCCCTGTCCTCCACCATCTCCTGGAGCTTGCTCAAACTCATGTCCATCAAGTTGGTGATGCCATCCAACCATCTCATCCTCTGTGGTCCCCTTCTCCTCCTGCCTTCAATCTTTCCCAGCATGAGGATCTTTTCTAATGAGTCAGCTCTTCACCTCAGGGGGCCAAAGTATTGGAGCTTCAGCTTCAGCATCAGTCCTTAAAATGAATATTTGTGATTGAATTCCTTTAGGATTAACTGGTTTGATCTTCTTGCAGTCCAAGGAACTCTTTTTACTATCTCATGGGGAAATGAATCGTGTTGCCACAGAACAAAAATTCCCAAGACTTCAGTGACTTATAAAAACTGCAACATGTATTTTACTCATGAACCTGCAACGGGACCCAAGACAGCCTGTGTGCTCCTCTCTGCATTACCTCACGGACTTGTGTGCTTGGTGGTGGATGCTGGCTCAGACCTCAGCTGTGGCTTGTGGCTAGAATGCCTGCAAGTGACCTACCCTTATAGGTGCTTAATTTTCTCAGAGTGTGGAGGCACCCTGAGAGTCAAGCAGAGCTGTGTGGCTCCTAAGTGGAAAAGCATAATTTCTGGAATTTTATTCTCTAGAATAAAATCACCAAGGATCGTCTACACTCAGGAATTGGAGGGACAAGTGTCAAAAAAATGCAGATGTTTTAAAACCACCATCAATAGGACTGAATTAGACAAACAAAGGCTTGACCTTTGTTCTTAAGAAACAAATGCCTGAGAGGTTCATTCCTTTCTTAGAGATGAGTCACAGAACTGAATAAGTGAAAATAAAGAATGTGGGGCCTTCCCTGGAGGTCCAGTGGTTAAGATTCTGTGCTTCTGCTGCAGGGGGTGCAGGTTCAACCCCTGGTTAAGGAACTAAGATCCCGCATGCTACCCAGCAAGGCCAAAATAACAAAACAAAACAAAAAAGAACGTCTGCAAGTTTCCTCAGAGCTCCTTAGTTTGGAAATCCTGCAAGCTTGATATGTTTGAAACACGCATCTCCACAACTGTATCTAGAAGAAATAGATTCCTTTGTTTCCCAAATAAAAGGAAGTTGGAATTGTACTTCACCATGGGACCAAATTAGGACAACTTCACAGGCCGAAGGTGGGGCCCAGGAAGGTAATACCTAAATAACACTTGGCATTGCATCTGAAAAGGAATCCAGTGCCACCAAGACCCTCCAAAGAGTCGACATCTCTGGATGTCTGGATATTTTCATGCTGAAGTTTGGCAAATCCTTCCATCATATACTGCAAAGTCTGCTCCCAAGTCTTTTACTCCTGGGCACATAGATTGACTATATTTCCCAGCCTCCCTTGCATTTAGGTGACATCATGTGACTGAGTCCTGGCCAAAGAGATGAGGGCAGAACTGATGGAGACTACTTCCAAGCCTGGTATATGCTTCACTGGTGGCTCAGTGGTAAAGAAACCATCTGTTAATGCAGGAGTCACAGGAGATGCAGGTTTAATCCCTGGGTCGGGAAGATCCCCTGGCAAAGGAAACACAACCCATCCCGGTATTCTTGCCTGGAAAATCCCATGGTCAGAGTTACACTCCACAGTGGTTGCAAAGAGTTGGACATGACTGAGCAGCACTTCCAAGCCTGATCCCTAAAAACTCTAGTGCAGTCCTCTCTTTTCTCTTTTCCCATCCACTACCTGGATGGAATAAACATCCAGGACCTAGGGGAGGAGACTGGGATGAGAAAAAAGCCTGAGTACATGAGTCACTACAAGGAGGAACACGATCTGAACAGAAAAAGCATAAAATGTTGCTGAGGGAAATAAATTTTTACCACATTAAGGCCATTTGGGAATCGTTTGTTATGGTTGTTTGCCTACCCTGTGAGGTTGGATGTTTATTTAAGAAATGTTCATTCCCCTCCCCCTCCCACCATGAGTGGACTACACATCTCCATTCCACTGATGGTTGGTTTGGCCTACAGGATGTTAACAGATAAGAGGTGACGTGGTATGCTTTAATACACACTTCAACAATTCTGCACTCTGTTACGCAACAGCGCTCTTGCTGTTTTCTCATCACCTTGAGAACAAGCTCCAGCTTGATCCTGGGCCAGAGCACGAGACACCTGAGAAGCAGACCTAGATCCCACAAACAGGGTGAAAACAGGCCCAGCTGAGCCCAACACAGCAGCGCCTACCTCCAGAGGAGAGGAGAGAACAAGTGATTATTGTTTTAGCCACTGACTTATGTGATAGTCTGTTACACGGCATACTGTGGCAACAGTTGACTGATACACAAATAAAGTGTGTGTGCCACTCTCATGGGGCTGCCATGTTAAGCTTCCACTTGATGCCTGTTATCTCACCTAAGTTTTATGCCAAAACTCTTATAAATGAAAAGGTATAAGAAAACACTTGCCCAAGAGCATGCAGGAAGTTTGGTATATCAAATTCATAAGCCCAAATCTATTTCCTTCTGTGCCAAATGCACTGAGGGAATGTGAAAAAAAAAAAAAAAAGCAGACAAAATCAGGAAGGGCTGGGACAGAACTTAAGATATTTCCACAAAATCTCAATTTAAAAATACTTGGTTGGTCTTCCCTGGTGGCACAGTGGATAAGAATGTGCCTGCCGCTGCAGGGGACACAGGTTTGATCCTGGTCCAGCAAGATTCCATATGCCACGGAGCAACTAAGCCCATGTGCCCTAGAGATTGGGCTGCACAAGAGAAGCCACCACAATGAGAAGCGCTCACACCTCAAGAGAAGCCCCTGCTCGCTGCCACTACAGAAAGACCTGACAGCAACAAAGACCCAGTGCAACACCCTCAAAAAAGAAAATAAAAATAAAAGGGCTTAACATCCTCAAAAAAGAAAATAAAAATAAAAGGGCTTAATAATGCTCCTGGACATTTGGAAAGTTCAGAGCGAANTGCTCGCTGCCACTACAGAAAGACCTGACAGCAACAAAGACCCGCTGCAACACCCTCAAAAAAGAAAATAAAAATAAAAGGGCTTAACACCCTCAAAAAAGAAAATAAAAATAAAAGGGCTTAATAATGCTCCTGGACATTTGGAAAGTTCAGAGCGAATAAAATGACCAGCTTCACCCCCCGGGTTGTTCTTATGGAACTAAAGGTGTTGAACGGAATGAAGATACAACTTTTCTAAGAAAGACTTGAATAGTTGCAGTATACGCCTATAATGGATTGAAAAGGAAAGCAAGAACCTTTGTAGGGACATATTCAAGGTTAACTCAAGGAGAAAAACAACCTTGGACACTACGTCCCCAGGAGCCCTGTGAGAAAACGAACACCGCAAGCCCCTGGGGGCTGCCTGCTCTCACCATCGCCTTTCAGACAATGCTTGTAACAAACGTCCTAAGGGAGCACCAGCGATGGGTCCTGCGGGAACTGCCCAGCTCGAAAACGGAGACAACGGGCCCCCAATAATAGCAAAGAGCAGTGGAAATCTATCTGTACTTCCCTGTCTTTCATCTCTAGGACCCCTGGCTCGGATTCTTTACGTGCGAGCCCCAGAGGCGTTCACCTCCAGGAGGAGAGAGAAAGGGGGTGGAGGATTTCCGGGAAGCTAAAGGCAAAACACGTGGGGACTGCACAGGGGTGGGTGCCTCCTGTGAGCTGGGACTGCTGTAAAGCGCCTGAGCACGACTGCACATCCATACTCAACAACGATACACTGCACACTTAGTACACCTACACCCAACCGTACACCCTTCCCCCCGCCGACCTCCCACGCCCCTGCTGCGGGTGAGCAGCGGATTTCCGGAGAGGGGAGAGTGCAGCCCCCTAGAAAACTGAGGGCGTGGCAACCACCCTGNCCGCTGCGGCGGGCGAGAGGAGGGGCGTGGCGGGCGCGGCCTATATAAGGCGAGGGGCGGGCGCCGCTCTTTTGTCTTTTGCTGCAGCAACGCGAGTGGGTACCCCGGGACCGCGGTCTGGAAGCGGAACTTCTCGGTGAGCGGCGCCCTGGGGCGGAGGCCCAGTCCGGGTGGGGTCAGAGCGGGTTTTCTTGGCGGGTGCGCGGCGGCCTCGTCGGGCGCCTTTTCCCGACGGGACGCCGGGGCAGGCGGGCCACACCCTGGGGCTGCGGAGCCGGGTGCGGGACGCGCCCAGACCTTCGGCCTCCGAACTGTCGGGAACGCCCCAGCCCGAGTGCCACGTCGTGGAGCGGAGGCGGGGAGGGCAGAGGGGGCTGCTGGCTTCCGGCCAACCGCCTTGATTTGCCCGCTAGGATTGTTATAAGAAAATGGCAGACAAGCCCGACATGGGGGAAATCAACAGCTTCGATAAGGCCAAGCTGAAGAAGACTGAGACGCAGGAGAAGAACACCCTGCCGACCAAAGAGAGTGAGTCCGCCCCCGCCTCCGGGTCCGCGGGCTCCGAGCCCAGTCCCTACCCCGCCCTTCCCGTTAACCCAGCCCCACACCCCATCCGGCAGTTGCTTCCCATCGGGCGGCCCCAGCCTCTGTTTCTGTTGCACAAAGCGCCTCTCTCTTCCAGCCCCACGCCTCTTTCTTTATCCCTAGACCTCGTGGGTGCCTNCCCGTTAACCCAGCCCCACACCCCATCCGGCAGTTGCTTCCCATCGGGCGGCCCCAGCCTCTGTTTCTGTTGCACAAAGCGCCTCTCTCTTCCAGCCCCACGCCTCTTTCTTTATCCCTAGACCTCGTGGGTGCCTTGCCCAAACCAGATTTGCAAGCGCCCCGTTTGAGTGGGTTGCCAGGGGTCCCCATCCCCCAGTGTCCAATTTCCTGCTCTCCACAGCCATTGAGCAGGAGAAGCAAGCAAAGTGAGATTTCCCGCGAACCTGGAGGATTCTCCACCGCATCATCTTGGAGACCCTAGCCGTGATGTGGAGGAAGAGCCACCTGCAAGATGTACACGAGCGGCAAGCTGCACTGTGAACCCGGGCACTCCGTGCCGTCGCCACCGGCCCGCGGGTCTCTGAAGGGGACCTTCCAATCGGACTGCCAAATTTCTCCGGTTTGCCCTGGAATATTATAGAAAATTATTTGTATGATTAATGAAAATAAAACACACCTCGTGGCATGGCTGGCGTGCTCTTGTCTCTTAGTTGAGTATGCGTGGGTAGTGCCGCTGCAGCGAAACCCGGCGGCGCGCGGGAGTCGGGAGTTCCTGCCGCAGAGCGGGGGAGGGGGTCGCAGAATGGGCTGGCTTGGAGGGGACCATCTTTTAGTTTTGGATTTGCCTGTTCCTCCATAAGATTTCATAGGTTATTAGCCACTTATTCTTGCTTATAATGCAATCGATGCAAAATTTAACCCCACTTTTCAGTTCCTGGAAGCTGTCTTGGAAAATGCTTTGGTAAAAGGGCATAATAGTTTTTGATAAGCTTTTCCAGGCCCAACGCTTTTTTTTTTCTGGACCCCTCATAATTCTGATGAGCACCAGGAGAGAACACAGAGTTCACGTCAGAGAAGAAAGGGGCGGGGGAAGACCGAATCCAGAATGTTGGAAATTGGGCGAGGTCACAAAAGTCCCCCATTAGCTTTCTCTTGGGGCCTGAAAGAGGGGGCATGGGAACAGGAACAAAGGCGGGATCCAGGGAAAATGCCAGAATATCAGAACTGGAGGAACCAGCACCAGAACTAGAGGAGCTGTGGGGGACAGCCTAGCTTTTGTCTCAACCCGAGCTCAAAAGCATTAGCCGTTAGAGGGAGTGCTAGGCTGAGCAGCCTCGAGTGCTGTGATCAGCAGGAAGGGTGGGGATGTGGAGGGAGGGCTGGGACCAGCAGGGGCAGCAGAACCCTACTGGGTCACACCCCTGGTCCCATTGGGAAGGGCTGGGCCTGATATGGTGGGGCTTTCTGAAGCTAAAGGAACAGGCTTGTGATTCTGGGTTGGGGAGGAGGTTGGGGGGTGGAGTTCCTTCAAAGGAGGATGGTGGTGACACATAGTGTAGGGATTTGTCCCCTATCTGCCTGACCATCAGGCTTTCCCAGCAGCTCAGTGGTAAAGAATTCACCTGCTTATGCAGGAGATGCAGGTTCAATCCCTGAGTTGGGAAGATCCCCTGGAAGGGGGAATGGCAACCCACCCCAGTATTCTTGCTTGTAAAAATCCCCTGGACAGAAGAGCCTGGCGGGCTATATAGTCCATAGGGGTCCCAAAGAGTCAGAAACGGCTGAGCATACAGTGCACTGCCTGACCATCAGGGGCTGAATGGTGGGTGAGGCAGGTATTTGAAGTGTGACCCCTGTCCAAAGGGACCTTAAAATCCAGTGGGTAAGACCTCTGGGACCACAATCAGGGACACCTAGGCTGAGGGAGTCACGACTCCTTTGTCATGGAGGGGCTTGACAGTGAGACCTGTGCTATGGCGGCTAAGTGGGCCTAGGGAAGATAAATAAGGGACACACAGAGGCCATCAGGCCAAGGGACACTAATCTTTACTGGATGTGTGCTATGGGCCAGGCACTATGCTCAGAGCTTTAATTCTCAAAAACTATTAAGGCAGGTTCATTGCCTTAATGCATGCTATCCCTGGGTTGAGAAGATCCCCTGAAGGAGGAAATGGCAAGCCACTCCAGTTTTCTTGCCTGGGAAATCCCATGAACAGAGGAGACTTCAGGAAGGCTACAGTCCACGGGGTCACAAACAGTTGGATACTACTGAGCATGCACACGCATGCATGCACGCATTAAGGCAGAATGATTATCATCCCATGCTACTGATGGGGAAACAGATTCAGAGAGATAAGCAATTTGCTAAAGACACACAGCCAGTGAGTAGTGGAGCCAGAATCTGGGGCCAAGGGTGTGGTTTGGGGGACCTTAACAACCTGACGTTCAGTATATCTCTTGTATCCGTTTTGTGAGCATCCACTCCTCGAAACATTAATAATTGCACCAGTTGCAGTCTATTGTTGGTATACTGAGGAAAAAGGAAACAGCACAGTTGTCTGTGGGGCAAGGGGGCTTTGGAGGAAGATAAAGCTGGATGGGGATCAGTGGGCTGGAATGAGAGAGATTGGGAGCGCCTCTGCTGCTTTCCGTGGCATGGTCGGGGCGGGGGGTGGGGGGTGTCTCTCAGAGAAGGGGGTCTGCAACAAAGATCTAGGGATTCGAGGAGGAGAAAAGTAAACACCTGGAGGGATAAGATAAGCATGTTCTCTAGGGGAGGAACAGCAAGTGCATGCTCACCCAGTGGCCGCTGAGGAAAAACAAAAAGCTGGGCTGGAATGGGCATGGCCTAAGGAACAGAGGTGTGAGAGACTGAGAGATGGGGGGGCAGGTCTTGACATCCTTGGGCTGTTGGAAGGTTGAATGCTGAGGGGTTCCCTCGCCCGATTCCAAGGTGCTGCATAGGCACCCCTCATGGGGATGAAACATCCTGTCTGGTCACACCCCACACCGCACACCCCACACCAGCCCGCTTTCTGGGGGCTCCATCTGGGACACAGGTCGCAGGCCCTCTACTCCCCAGATCCCACTGACTCCTCGTCCCCAGTGGGGTCACTCAGGAGAACAGCTTCAGATTTCCATTCCTGGGACCCTCTTCTCAGAAGATTCCCATGACTTTCTCACCTCCTCCCCAGGAAATCCTTTCTATTCTGAGGTGGTGGGGCACCCTCGAGAGCCTTGCTCTTCCTAAGAATTTAAGAAGACAAAAATGAGGAGATTTAAGACACTTTTGCTTTTCCTCTTAGAGACAATGAATTGATCAAATCGGGCCCGGCCCCAGTGGGGAAAGAAGATGCAGATGGGCAAGGCAGTTGTGAGTTATCATTTCAGAAAGCTGATCACACTGCCTTGGTTTAGGAGGTAAGGCTGCCTTCCTCAACCTATCCAGGCTCCTGAGCTGTTTCAAGGGGTGCACATCTAGGTACCCCTCAGCCTGAAAGGTAGAACCCCCAGAGGACAGACCCAGAAGGCCAAGTACTGGCCAGGAGGCCCATCTTCCTAGGCCCCTTCTCTTTCCCCCTGGTTGATCCCAGGAAATCCTTTGGGTGTCAGAACCAAGGATTGGGGTGTCAGAGAATGCTGAAGCACCTCAGGCCCCTCACTCCCCCTCCTCCTTCCCTTACCCCTCCTTTTTTATTCCTCCCCATCTGGGAATAGTGACACCCTTGGGAAAGTTACAGTAAATTATTGGTTTCTGCCCTTTTCCTCCTATCTAAGCATTCAGAAACCAGTTATTGGTCCAATAACAAAATGAAGCTTGCTTTGAAACTAGAATACAGTTGTAATGTTCTTTTTTAAACACACCTCAATTGAATTTCTGGTTTCGTTTCCTTTTTAAAAAAAAATTATTTTTGGTTGCATTGGGTCTCCATTGCTGCACACAGGCTCTCTCTAGTTGCGGTGCATGGGCTTCTCACTGTGGCGGCTTCTCTCGATGCAGAGCGCGGGCTCTAGGGCACACAGGCTTCAGGAGTTGCGACTCGTAGGGTTTACTTGCTCCCCAGCGTGTGGAATAATCCCGGACCAGAAATCAAACCCACGTCTCCTGCATTGGCAAACAGGTTTTGATCTACTGTACCACCGGGGAAGTCCTGGTTTCATTTTCTTTTTATTGATTTATTTACTTATTTATTTGACTGTGCTGGGTCTTAGCTGAGGCCTGTGACCTCTAGTTCCCTGACCAGGGATCGAACTTTGGCCCCCTGCATTGGGAACACAGAGTCTTAACCACTGGACCACCAGAGAAGTCTCTCATTTTCTTATTTCATTTCTAAGACAAGCTTTGATAATTAGGCTTCCGTGTTGTGAATAGAGCTCAGGGCTTGGGACTTTCCACTGTCGTAGGGTGCACCGGAGTGCTCAGGAAGACAGAAGGTCCCCACACACACATTCCACCTCCTGTTCAGCATGCGCTCAGTGCCTTGTATGTACCCCAGGCTGCTGGAGCTGGAAAACCAGATGGAGGCCGCCTCAGGGAGCACCTAGGCTAGATCAGAAGGAAGTCCCAACACTTCCCAATCCCCCAGATTGCTCTCCCACCCTCTTCTCTCACCCTTAGACAAACACTTTCTCTTCTCAGGCAATATTAGATGCCTTAAAGTAATAGTCTCTCTACATCCCTCAGTCAGCTTCTCCTAATGTTAGCATCTTACTTCTTCATAGTCCAGTTATCACAATCAAGAAATTCATCTTACACTATTATTAATCCCACTCCTGGGCATATACTCAGACAAAACTACAATTTGAAAAGATGCACCCCTATGTTCATAGCAGCGCTATTTACAGTAGTGAAGACATGGAAGCAACCTAAATGTCCACTGACAGATGAATGGATAAAGAAGACGCGGTACATATACACAATGAAATATTCCTCAGTCATTAAAAGGAATGAAATAATGCCATTTGCAGCAAAATGGATGGACCTAGAGATTATCGTACTAAGTGAAGTAGGTCAGAAAAAGACAAACGCCATATGATATCACTTATATGTGGATTCTAAAATACAACACAAATGAACTTACCTATGAAGCAGAAACAGACTCACAGATATAGCCAATAGACTGTGGTTGCCAAGGGGGAGGTGGGGGGAGGGGAGGCTCTCCATTTTCATTTCTAATTTTATTGATTTGATTCTTTTCCTTTTTTCTTTTGTTTTTTTTTGTTTTTTTTTTT